>JBBPFQ010000044.1:3240396-3255549 GCA_037974815.1 Kaempferia elegans
GTAATCCCGAGTGCACCTTTTTCTTTATCAAATCATCAAAGAGGGGTTTCTTCTCATTTATTATGGAAATGACTTCTCATTTCACTTTGATATATTTTACTAAAAAATTATCCTTATTTTTATGTTGTCATAGTGTTACGCAATTATAACAGCTAATTACGAGATCGTAGCTAACTACATAATCGTATAATTATAACAGCTATCATCCTATAACTGTATATAGATAGCAATAACATGATGTTGATTAAGCTGCATTGACTAATGTGTTGATAAAGAAAATGAAACATCTATATTATCATAGTTACAAACTGTAATTGATATATTATAATATAATATTACATATATTGTAACCGCTATAGTTTCTCCAACACAATTTATTTGTATTAATCAAAATTAAAATATTCATGCGGTAAGAATTATGAATCCTATAAGGCTATAACAGTATTACAATAAAGACCGTTTCTAAAAAATAGAATGTAAAGGACACAGGAGGGAGTATTCTCTTATGATAATAAATAAAAAAGAAATTAAAAAAAAAGATAAAAAACAAGATTCCTTTTTATTATTTTTGTCCGAAAATATATAGATTTAGATTTATTTGTTTATTCAGTTATTTGCTTTTAGTTGCAAGCCACAAGCACTAAAATTAGGATGCTGATGTCATCGTATCCGAGCAAGGTGTGATATCCATGATAAATTTATGAAATATATATAATGTCGATAAAAACAAAGCCAAAAGCTATTTTATGACCTTATGAGATAATTCTTAATCATATTGATCATGAAGTTGTTTGTCGTGTGAGGCGATTCAAATAAGTGCACAAAAGATCAAGTAAACTAAATAATTAATTTCTTTTTGAATTCTTTAAAAAGAGGGAAACGGTAGGAGAAGTCCTACAAAATAAAATTAAAACAATTTCAAAAATTGAGCCTTTAATACTAGCTACTATATTGATAGAATATTGAACTTTTATTCAAATCAAGCTAAAATTATTATACTTGCAACATATTAATTAATATAGAGATTAATTGATCTCTTTCTCAAGATAAGCATGGAGCCTCTACTTAAAGATAAGATTCCTCTATATATAAATAAATAAATATACATATAGTGAGGTCATATATATATTCTTATCTATAAGGTTACATATATGTGGAATTGCGTTCACTACTACTTGCACTGGTGAAAATGACTTCAGAAGAAGTCTCTGCGTGTCAAACTAATCTACTTTGACAAGCTATTGCTTGCTTGCTTGTTTGCTTGGAGGATCTTTCATTCAAAAATCATTGACCTCATTAATATATGTTAGAAATTATGGCATATATCTTTCTTGTACAAGAATTTTTTTGAAGATATAGATATGAAGGAGAACAAAGGCAAAAGTTTTTTGAAGATACACATAGCACTAATGATCGATCACCTCATTGCTTGATGGACCACTCATCCATATGATTTTTCTTTTATTTTTTGTAATCTTGTCTTAGGTGTCTTGTGGTGCTAAGATCAAATTAAAGTTAGGTCTCCATTTGGTCCTAGTCTAGTTTATCACGGCACTTTCCATATGAAATTAAATAGTGATTATCATTAAGACTGATGAGGCAAGCATCTTATCATTATAGCCATGTCAATTTTTGTTTGTCTAAGTAGAATATTTTTTTCTCCTATGTTAGAGAAGAAAACTATATATACACTTTTCTCAAAACTACGTAGAGAAGGGGGAAAAAACTTGAATCAAGTTCTCCTATCTCTACACTGAGTAGTTGATGATATAAATTACATAAGCAATGAGGTTTGATAGGATTATTATTCTAAGAGATGGAGTCATGTATTGGCAGTCAAATTTATTATTATTATTGTTATCAATACAAATTTTATTTAGTATTAGATTTGCTTAACATAATAAATAAATAAACAAATTTAATCATCAAACAGGAAGTGAAGATGACAAATTTAAATCAGATTGGGATAGAGCAAAATATATTGGATAGGTACAAAGATAAAGAGTATGTTGGTCCAAATCAAGATTGATTTAGATTTGATTTGATCAAGTAATGACCGAACTAAATTTAATTAGATTAAACCAATTCAACCAATTTAAAATGAATTAAGGAATTTTTGTGAAACTATGTTTTTATTTTATTTATTTATTTATTTATTTTTTAATATATACAGTAAATAAAAGCAACCTCTCTCCCACCACCTCACTCTTAAGCGCCCACATGCTGACTTCACCTCCTGATTTTCTCCTTCCTTCTCCTATTTTTTCCTTTACAACTGCAGCTTCATTATTTTTATCTTGTTCTTCTTCCTCTTGAAAAGTTGATCAATAACAACTATTCTCCCCTTCCTTTTGTTATTTTAAAGTTGATCAATAACAACTCTAGTTTTCCTTCCTCTACAAGGAGAGCATCTTTTATTTTACCTTTTTTTTTTAATTATCGGAGCTAATTGAGACCATAAAAAAGATAAAACTTCAGTTCTATTTTCTTTTCATCCTTATAGTTATTTATTATTTATTTTCCTTTTTCCTTAGTCAGTTAAAGCAAAACAATAATAGTTCTTGCTGTTCTGTTTGATTTATTTTTGATCTTTCTCGTCTAAGATCAAATGTCAATAGTGGAAAGAGTAAGTCACCATAATAATTAAACTTATTTAATAAAGTAATTCAGTGATTGATGATTACTTATTCATTTATTTGATTATTATTATTTTTAAACTTGTTTAGATATAATTGGAACTATTTCAAATTAATGGAATCCTAATTTCTGGATCGATGCGTCCTTGATTATTCTTCTAATCCAAGAGGATTGGTTCACACATGCATTAACAATGAAAAACAATTCTCAATCTAACTACAGAAATGTAACTATGTACGAATTCACTTAGATCAATGTTGCATTATATTTCTACTTCTCAATTTCCCATTTGAATAGTAAGATTTAAATTAGAAAAGCACCTTAATAGGTTCACCAATCTTATTTAGTTCAAGAGGCTACTAGACGATTGGGTGATATGCATAAATAACGAAGAATAAAGATATGGCAATGGCATTATCAAAGTTCCAACATTGAAAAAATTATACGTTTAAAAGGATAAAAATATCTCTATTAGTATGAGACATTTTAGACAGACATAAAAAATAAAAGCATAAGAGTTTAGACTCAAAATGGACAATAACATACTATTATGGAGATATGTGAATTCTTTTGATCCTAACAAATAGTATCAGAATCATGACCCAGACTAAATATCATTCGGGATGACCTTGAATGAAGTTGAGGAGAGGCCCGAAGCAAGGTCAAGAGTGATCGGATGTTTGCGGGGAGTCCCAAAGCAGGTTAAAAGTGACTAGATGCTTGCGGGGGGCTCGAAGCAAGTCAAGAGTGACGGGATACTTGCGGGGAGGCCCGAAATAAGTCAAGAGTGACCGAATGCTTACAGGGAGGCCTGAAGTAGATCAAAAGTGACCGGATGTGAATGATTGTTGAGAGGCCCAAAGTAAATTAAGAGTCATCAAATGTTTGCGAGGAGGCTTGAAGAAGATCAAGAGTGATCGGATGAGTGCAGGGAAGCTCGAAACAGGTCAAGGGTGACCGAATACTTATGATGGGTCCGAACCATGAGTAATGATGATCCTTCGTTCGATGGGAGGATTGTTGAAAATACAATTAAAGTTATACATTGGAAAGATATGGAAAAAAATCATGAAGAATGAAGATATCTCCATTGCAGGTCAAGGGTGACCAAATACATGTAGAAAGACTCGGAACAGGTAAGAGTAATCGGATAATTATGGGGAGGCCCTAAGCAGGTCAAAGGTGATCGGACACTTACATAGAGACACAGAGCAGGTTAAAAGTAATTGAATGCTTGCAGGGAGACCCAGACCAAGTCAAAGGTGACCAGATACTTACGGAGAGGCTTAAAGCATGTTAAGAGCGACCATATGCTTATGGAGAGGCCCGAAATATGTTAAGAGTGACTGGATGCTTGCGAAGAAACTTAAAGTAAGTCAAGAGTGACAAGATGCGAATGTGTGCGGAGGCCCAGAGTAGATCAAGAATAACCGAATGCTTACAGGGAGACTCGAAGTAAGTCAAGAATAATCGGATACTTGCGGCAAGGTCCGGTGCAGGTCAAGAGTGATTGGATAATTGTGGGGAGGTCCGGATGATGAAAGTAATGGCCTTCCTTCGTTTGAGGGGAGGATTGTTGGAATACAATTAAAGTCCTACGTTGAAAAGATATGAAAAATATTATGAATTTAAAATAACGAAGATATCTCCACTAGTATGAGATCTTTTGGATAGATTCAAAAATAAAATCTTAAGAATTTAAGCCCAAAATAAATAATATTAAACCATTACAAAGATATATAAATTATTTTAGTCCTACCACTGTATTACTCTCAAAATCTAAAGATAACATATTTGATAACTCAGATTTAATTTTCAAATAATTGATTAATACCCAACTAGATGGGCAAGAAGTGGATATAATTTAGTGCAAGTGGTACAAGTTTTGGATAATCTGTGGATTTGACAAGCAAGAGAAAGAAGAGATTGACACTTATTATGTTTGCCTCCTTTATAATTTGGGCTTGATCTTCTACTTTGAGATATGTATGAAATGATCATTTTGGCGTGGAAGATGGAGACACCCCAATGGAGACAGGGCAGAGGATTCTATCAAAATACATTACGCCATACCAATCAACTAAAACAATCAGGCGGCGCAACTAAGTTCGACCAGCTAGGTAAGTCATTTCAATCAGAGTTTTGACATTTTTTTGCTTTTTAATCAAGTTGGCTATATCTCTACACAGGGTAGTACTAAAATTATCACAGGAGGCATCATCAAATGGGTGTTAAAGGAACAAGTTTATAGTATCAGTTACCAGGACAGAAATAAGTGCTGGATCTTCAAATTGTTCTCCAATTATAAGGTTCTCAACCCTGAAAGGAGAGAATATTTTTCTTCTGTCAGGACATGATCAGAAAACAAGTGTTCAATAGATTTTATCATATTCGGTATCTATGAATCTGAACATACCTAAGGGTGGTCTTCTTATTTAGAATCTGACTGCAAAATTTACTAAGCACAAAGAAACATATATCATCAGATCAGAGTCGGCCATCATATAGCAATACCTGAAATGATCATACAAAAACAAGTCTTTTGGCAGAAACCTTCTGAGCATGGACCACAGATGAATTAGTATCACTGAAATTTAAGGTACAGTGACATACTGTAAATGTAAATGTGATGATCATTTCCGACCAAAATATCCTATAAGAATACAAAATTTTCTGAGATGACACAAAGTTTGAACAGATAACGTTAGGATAAAAAGACATTTTGCCATTCAACAATTTTAATAAACTCCTAATATGGGACTCACCTATTACAACAATAAAGAGAAAAAGAGTGAAAAGAACTAGATCAAGAATCAATTGCTGTAATATCCACATGTGAAGACACATGAAAAGGTTCTCTGGTTCTGCAATATCCACCTTTTTTGAGAAAAAACGGTTACCTGAAATGCCAACGTAGTAGTGAGATCCACAGTGAAAGAAATATCATAAAAGAAAAATGACAAAAACAAACCAAGTTAAATGCTTGAGGAATAATTATGGTTCAGCAGAAAAGTAGTTGTTGAATACTGAATCAAGAATTATTTTTCACATTTAAACATGCTATAGTTGAAAGGGAAAAATATTATATGGTTGTTAGTTCAAAAGAAAGACATTACATCATATTAATAGGATTGAAGTTTAATTCTGATAACTAAATACCGTATGTAGGACTAAAGTTTTTAAAGTTAGCTCAAATAACTTTAAAATAATAACTAGAATAAACATCAATCTCTCAAATTGTAGCATCAATTATGTCTAGCTTGTTACATACAATAACAAAATCTCACAAAAATGAATCTCAGCTTAACATATTATAGGATCTCAAATTTGATAAGATAACAACAACTAGAGAAAGGTAGCACAATCAAATAGATTAGGTTTCTAGTGTCTGCTTTTAAAAAAAGGAGTTAATATTGAGAGGATTGAATAAAGTTAAATAGACTGGAAGAGGTGAGGATGTCAAAGAGGTGACTAAACTCTAACCTCTATTTGAGAGACAAGATATTGGAAGAGATAAAGAACTATCTATATGTAAAATTAAAGTTCCCTCAAAGTCTCCAAGATCTCTCTTCATCTCTGTTCTCTGTATTATGAGAACTACCTTGAAAACCCATTTATTTTGAAAATTTTAAACAAAATGTACATATGAGAGTTTATCTTATTTTACTTTGGGGGAATAATAAACCGCCAAAAGAGACACTAACTCTAAGAGAATAGAGATACACAATCTCATCATAAATCATGAACAAAAGACAAATGAGAAATAAAATAATGGTGGTGAAATTGAACCCTTGATGAAACTTTAGACAAAGAAGAGATGGAGAAAGATTAAGTGTTAATTTGAATTTGATCATTTATCCATTTTATTTTATTTTTGTGCTAACCCCAATTCTAATACTTGATATATTACATGGAATTTGGGATCATGATAAATTTTTATTCCAATGCCATGAGGTTAGTAGGTTTGAATTGAGATGAAATATACAACAACAACAAAGCCTTATCCCACTAGGCGAAGTCGGGTAATTGAGATGGAATATATTCCATCTAAAAATGACTAGATATAAGAGGAAGACACCTTCTAAATATATGTTGGTGCAATCTTCCTTGGTCAAGGTTGACCAGGTTGACTAAGCTCAGGTTGCCTCGAGCTTGAGTTTTGATGTTTAAACAATATGTGTGAACGAGAAGTCAAGTAGGTCAAGATTGACCGGAAACTTGACTAACAAAGTTCGGAAGTTAGGCAAACAAGAAGTCTTAATTGGAGGTTAAGCAAATGGAAGTCCAGTGGGACTAGGCAAACCAAGTTGGGAATTAGGGTAGGTCCAAGGTGGGTTAGCTGGGAGCTAAACACTTGGCACAAGGGAAGTCCTAGTGGGACTAGTCAAACCTAGTTGGGAATTAGGTTAAGTCCAAGGTGGATTAGCTGGGAGCTAAACACTTGACACAAGTGAAGTCCTAGTGGGACTAGTCAAACCTAGTTAGGAACTAGATTAAGTTCAAGGTGGGTTAGTTGGGAACTAAACACTTGGTACAAGTGAAGTCCTAGTAGGACTAGGAAAACATAGCTGGGAACTAGGTTAAGTCCAAGGTGGGTTAGCTAGGAGCTAAACACTTTGCACAAGTGAATTTCTAGTGGGACTAGGCAAACCTAGTTGGGAAATAGGTTAATTCCAAGGTGGATTAGCTGGGAGCTAAACACTTGGCACGAGAGAAATCCTAGTTGGGAACTAGGCAAGGGAAAGTCAAGGTTGGTCAACGGTTGACTGAACACTCGGTAAAGAAATCTGGGTAGATGACTATATGCTAGGCAACGAGAACTCCCAACAAGTCATGGAAGACTTCAAATTGGGAATAGGAACCCTAAAACCAATTTTAGGGAATTAGGGTTGGTCAATCGATTGGTCCAAAACCAATCAATTGGAAGCAAAAGGGTTCTAGATCGATTGGGTAATAGCTCAAGATCATCTCCAATCGATTGGGTAATCGATTGAGAGGAGTTTTTTCCGCGAAAATAGAAGCTTGGTGAATCGATTAGGTAATTGATTCAGCCAAAAGTGAATCGATTAGGTAATCAATTGGGAGAAGTCGCGAATGAACATTAGCTTCTAGATCAATTGGATAATCAATTAGGAAGGAGCTTCTTCTCGAACAGAAGCTTCTTAATCGATCAACTGATCGCTTGGAAGCTGATTCAATTGATTCCTGCAGGGCTTAATCGATTAGGAAAGCGGAAAAGAGTCATTGCGAGGTTTGGACAGTAGGATTCTATCTGATCTAATGTGGTAATCGATTGGGAGTAAGGTCAATCGATTGGGAACCCTAAATCAGCATGATATAAAGGGATTTCGCAAAGAATTGAAGCTCACTCTTCCCAATTCTTAAGATCTTGAGGAAGAAGTGTTGTTGTATTTTGAACCGATCAAGAGGCATTTCCAAGCAACGAGATAACAAGTTAAGCAAGATCTGATTGTAAAGTGTTTACTTTCATTTTCACTTGGATTCTTATTCTATTTCTCGTGTTTGAGATTGTACGAGGCTTTTCCGCCTCTAAATTGTTTCCGAGGAGCGTGTTCATAGTGGAACAGTGTGTACAGTGTAGATCCTTAAATTAGTCACCTCAAATAGGTGGAGACCAAGTAAATCAGAGGTGTTAGCATTGTGGACTTGAAGGTAAATTTTTACACTCAATCCTTCAAACCAAAAAATATATTATATGCTTATTAAATAGTAATATTGAAAAAACACAATTAAAACCTTGATAGATAATCAATTCCAACCAAAGTTCTTTCTTTAGTACAATAGTACGCCTTGCTTGATCCTTAGCTAAGGTCCATGCACGTGCATAGCTTCTTGGTCACTCGCTTTGTAACTGTACAATGTATTTGATAAGGAACATCTAAATTATATTTTTCCTTACCATATATAAAATGGAGATAAAGGAGAAGAAAATTGAGAACGATTCTGGATGAAAAAAATTGAGTTGCTTTACAGCTGGACAGTGGACAGCCATGTTGAAACTGTCCAAACTAATCACTATGGTTGGGAGTAACATGGTTACAACGATGAAGATGATAATGCCAATGATAAAAGGTACATAAAGACTAACAAAAAACTTCTGTGTGGACATATGAACATTTTGTTCATATCTTTTTTTGCTACTTGCCAAAAAGCAATTCAACTTAAATCAGGTACAAAATTGTCAGTTTTTGCATTGTCGTTAAACACTATCCTTAAGAAACTTAATTTGCCTTCATTGGTCAATGGAACAAAGTTTCAAGTGGCAAATTTTATAATTCCTTGAGCATTATCCAAAAATATGATCTAATAATTAAGAGACAATATGGAAGATCATTTCAATATTGACCTATACAGTTAAATAGCAATTTGAAACAATGATATAATTCAATTCAGCGTTTAAACTTCATAGTTAGGCACTACTTAACTATAAATACCATTAATGATTAAATGTTGTTCTTTCCCAAACGGAATAATAGAAATCTGAAAACAGAATAAAAGAAACATGTTATGTCAATTATAAATAGCCTATATATGACTTCCAAGTGTTGCACATCAACTCTCCTTGAATTGTCTTCTTTTTCTTACACATAAAGAAATCTCTTTATTCCAGCTATCAAGTAAAACTACTAACATACTATCTATTTAAAGAGTAATATCGGATAGATCACTATAGCCAAACACAACTTTGGATAGATAATTAAGAAAAGAAGAAAGTGGAATGTATGGACAAATGCTTGTGAACCTCGCTTACCTACTGCAATGGTGTAAAAAGGGGAAAGAGAGCTTCTTTAATTTTCTCATCTTTCCACTCCAATCCATCCCACCATTCTTGTTTGCAACAGATCTGTGTCAGTCCTTCTCCAGTTATACTAAGTTCCTTGAGCTTGGGGCACTCCTTCACCTCAAGAACCCTCAAGCAGGGGAATGCCAGCACTCTTTCACCTCCTAAGCTCTTCAACTCTGGTAGGGAAGCAAGATGCAATTCTTTGAGATGGGGAAAGGCAGTGATGACTTCAGATTCTTGCCCTTCACTCAGTTCATCTTCAAACTTGACCAGTTGCTCTAAACCAATGCAGTACCAAACATACAAGAACCGAAGGTTTTGAAAATTCCGATCCCTAAAGATGAACTTGGCTTTGAGCAAATGCTGGAGGATAAGAACATGCAAGTTCGGAAGCAATGACCATTCACCAATAGTATTGCCACCACCAACTATTATTTCTTCCAATATGCTAGATTGAGATATACGAAGGCCCCGTAAGCCTTTCATATATCTCCCAAGAGAGGTAGAAGGTAAGTGAATAGTAGTTAGTCCAAGACATCCTCTTATATGCAGATAACGAGTGGACATGGAAAGACGGCGAGCCCGTGACAACCTTTGCAGAGTGCTTGCATTCTGTAGGGTAATATCAAGATATCTTAGCCGCTTCAATCCTTCCAATTCCTCAAAGTTAATCCCTGGTCCAGAAGAACTCACTCTCCAGTTACCATAGCTGTCATTCATACACAAAACTCGCAACTCAGTGAAGCGAGCAATCACTCCATGTGGGATTTCCTTAAGGAGAGGAGTGCTTGAAAGCAGCAATGATCTGAGTTTAACCAAATTGCCCAATTCTTTTGGTAGTGATGCAATGTTTGTTTCATAAAGATCAAGGTGTTGGAGCGTAAGCACCTTACCAATTTCAGGTGGCAATTCCTTGATTGAAGTGCGTGACAGATCCAGGACTTTGAGGCATGGCATGGAAAGGAAGAAGCTGTTGGGAATCTTGCAGAGGTCACAGTTGCGACTTAGAAGAAGCGTCAAGAGCTCTGGGCAGTCAGGATCCTCCGGCAATGAGCATATCTCATTGGACACCAATGAGACCCTTTCTGCATGTTCCCATTTCTCAGGATCAGGTGCTTCAGCTAGTCCAGTACCGACTTGCACCAGCCATTTTCCATCCTTCTTCCCATGTTCACAGACGATCCATGACACCATGGCGCGGACAAAAGGATGCATTTGCACATGGTCATCGCCGCTGCTTTCAAGTAAGGACGCCGCTTTCAAGACTCCAAGGAGGTGATAACCCTTGCTGTAAGCATCCTCCGGGTCATCGAACTCGTTGATTGCTCCTTCCCCTATGCACAAATTGATGACGGTGGCATTGTGCATTGGTATCTTGTTCATGAGTAAAGATGCGTAAAGAAGGAAAGTTTTCAATCTGTCATCGTTTAACTTGTCATAGCTCAGCTTCAGGGGCTGGAGAACGCTCTCCTCCATGCCCAGCAGATGCCATGGCGTGTTGGCGAGCGTCGTGACGGCATGATGCCACTCCTTGGCGGTCCGTTTACTCGCCATAGCCCGTCCGAGCGTGATCAGCGCCAAAGGAAGTCCTCCGCATCGCTGGGCAAGGTCCTCGGCATGGCGGCGGATGTCGTGGTCGCCACGGAGGAGCGTACCCAATCCTCTCCCAACCTTTTTCTCAAACAACTCCCAGGCGTCCTCCCATTCCAAGCACTCCATCCTCATCTTCCTCGCGTCCATGCGGTCGCAAACGTCCTCGATCCGCGTGGTGAGGATGATTTTGGAAGCGCCGGTGGGGGTGGGGATGCCCACTATAGAGAGGTCCAGCGGCTCCCACAGGTCGTCCAGCAGCAGCACGAACCGCATCCTGCTGAGCACCTTGAAGAGGACCATGCTCCGCTCGTCGTCGCTCTTTCTCTCGTCCCACGAGAGTCCGATTCGATCGCCGATCTCGCGTTGGATCTTCTCCACGTCAAAATTACGGGTGACCTTAACTGAAATCACCACGTCGAGGTTTGTCACCTGGACGAGCATCTCATTGTTGAACCGGTTGAGTAGCGCCGTCTTTCCGACGCCGCCCATGCCATGGATCCCGATGACGCCCACATCGTCATCATATGCCTTCCGAAGCTGCTCGATCATTGAGTCCATGCCTACGGTGAGCGCGCTGGGGCGCTCCTCGAAGCGGATCGGCATAAGCCGATCGGCGACCTTGTTGAATTGGGACTTGGTTTTGAGCGCGGTGGCCTCGCCGCAGGCGTCTTCGGCGCGCTTGCTGAGGTGGTAGCTGACGACGAGCTTGGACCGGGAGCCATCGGCGGCCGGGTTGGCGTAGTGGGTCTCGAAGTCGTCCGTGATGCGCGCCGCCTCCTCCTCCAGGTGCTCGACGTTTTGGAGCCAGAGCATGACCTCGTTGGTGGCCTCCATGCCCTGGCGGGCCTCGCGATCGACCTCTCGCTTGACGTCGTCGCGCTTGCTCCGCAGCTCGCCCATCTCCTTGTGGAGCGACTCGATGTACTGCTCGCAGGACATGGCGTAGCCGAAGGTGCGGGTGAAGAAGGCCACCACGGGGCGGAAGATGGAATCCAAGATCGATAGAATGGACTCCATGATTCACTCGGCAACAATCGGAAGGCAATTAAGAAGAAGAAGAAGAAGAAGAAGAAGAAGAAGAAGAGAGGAAGTTATGGAATCAAGAGTTGAATGAATCAGAAATGAATGATTTGGGGACGACGTTGTTGAGTTTCATCTCAAGGCCTAGGCTGCTGCTTCTGTCTGTACTCAAGACTTACTAGTCAAACACAAATTGTTAAATACATTGCAGATTTTATATAATTATGACTTATAAAAATACAATTTTATTTTTTTTAAAAAAATAATAAATGTTATTGTTAGAATTCAAAAGCACGTTTTGTTTACTTTTATTTTTTATTTTTAGATATCTCACTGTTCAGTTCCATCTAAATTTTCCACTGACTAAACACTCGTAATAGGTGGCCAATTAATTTAATATTTTTTATATTAATCATCTATTTAAAAAAATTTATTTATCAATTTATCAAAATTAAAATTTAATTGTAAGATATTTGAATACACGGTATATATTTTTTTTACTTTCAGTTTATCTCCAAGGGGTACTATTTTTTTTTTTCGTCAAAATTGCAAATGAGGGTAAGAAATAAGAGCTCTTTTTTTAATTTTTACACAAATTTTATTTTTAAAATTCAATATAATTTTATATTTTTTTCATCGGGTAAAATTAGTAATAATTTTAACAATTCTGCTATGGTTAAGATAAACTCTAATTATTTTAATTTACTCGCCGCTTCTCATTAACATAGTATTTAGGGGTGAACAATCCGTTTTAACTGATCCGATCGATTAAATTAAAAATTAAACTGATCGAAGTTTTTTTTAACCAACTGAATGACTAAACTTTTCAAAAAAATTAAATCGACTAAATCGATAAAATATCGATTAATTCAATTTTCGATCGAAATAATTAAATTTTTATATTTGATTTGATTTAGTTTGATTTAATTTAATTTTATTAAGTTTGGTTCTGATTTGATTTGATTGTAGTTTTAATTCATTTCAACACATAATATCAGTTTAGTTTGGTTTTAATTTAGTTCGATTTGATTTAATTTAGTTCTGATTTCGTTGGATTTAATTAAAAATATCGATCTAATCCATTTAACTGAATTTTAATTTTTAAAATCAAAACTGAATAGATTAAATTGAAATAATTAATATTTTTAGAAAAAAAAATTAAACTTTCAAATTAACTTAACCAAACTTTCATCGATTTGATAGATTAATTTAATTTAATTGAACTATAGCTCATCCTAATAATGTTCCAAACTGCTAGACACGTCTCAAACAAATTAATAAATTATTCCTTATTTAATCTTCTATTTTATAATGAAGTGATTGCAGTCCCTACCTACCAACTATCCTTCGTTAATTTGCTAAAATAATGATAGCGTGATGGATATGCCGACGTCAGGACGTCACGTCATTGCATTTTAAATGTATTTTGATTATTTTCAATTTTTAGAGTCTGTGTTTGTAAAATAACAAAATCACTAACTAAGCCGGTAAATAAGTCAAGCCAAGTTGAATTTTAAAGTGTTTAAATTTATTTGATAAAGTAACTAGTCAAGCTAAATCTAGATTAGAATGAACTAAACTTTTTTACATTAGTGTTCAAACTTAGTTTAATTTAGTTTTGATGAGATTGAGCTTAGTTTGAGCTTAGCTTGAACTTATTTCGTTTATATGTTATCAAGCTTTTAATT
The DNA here is from genome assembly GCA_037974815.1 of Kaempferia elegans. Lineage (NCBI taxonomy): Eukaryota > Viridiplantae > Streptophyta > Magnoliopsida > Zingiberales > Zingiberaceae > Kaempferia > Kaempferia elegans. The sequence goes on from JBBPFQ010000044.1 coordinate 3,254,140, forward strand.
TAAGTTTGACTTCAGCTTGGTTCGTTTAGATATTATCGAACTTTCAATTCAAAATTATTTGATTATTTAAAACTTTTACTTGTTTGATTAACTATTTAGCTTATAAATTTAAATTTATTTATTTATTAAAAAATAACTATTTGTTTGACATATTGATAAGAGTTTTGAACATAATTTACGAACATTATTCATAAATATTATTCATAAATATTATTAATATATATTATTTATGAACTTTAACGAGTCGAATACATATATGTACAAATTTATTTATTTAGTTTAACAAACTGTTTAAACTTATTTATTTAATCGATCTAGTATATATTGAACGAATATAAATAAGCTCTTATCAAATAGAACATTAAACTTATTCATAAATATTTAATTTATTTACCACCCTATGCCTAACTAAATAGAGTTCTCCTCCATAATTGTAATTGTTCCCTCATTTATAAACGTGCGTTCATAACCGTTCCCACATTTATGAACACACGTGAGAACAGGCATTATGCGTTACAACTTTACTTGCATTTCAGTTATCATAATCGTGGTTAGATCATTGACAATAAATGTTCTTATTAATGCTACGCTCCCTTGATCCCCTTTTGCTATTAATGTTCGCCGAAATTCCCGGGGAAAGGAAACAGCTTTTAAGGACTTCTCCTGAAGTGGCCTCGGGTTATAGTTCCCCAAGGTAGCCTCGACTACTACCTGTCCGAGGTGATTTCAGATTTGTGTGCCCGAAATGGCCTCGAGTTTGTTTGCCCAAGGTGGTCTCGTCTACTGCCTGCCCGAGATGATCTCGGATCTACGTGCCCGAGGTGGTCTCGGGTCTATGTGCCCGAGGTGGCTTCGGTCATTGCCTTGCTGGCCATCTTCCAGAGACAGATCATGTCAGATATCCTTCACCTCTTAACATCCGGATCAACAATCTCCCCTTTAAGTCTAATCGAAAGAGGGTTAGCCGACTGATTAGACTTGTGTTTAAAAATGAGGCGAAGAAGGATATGTAAGAATTATTTGAACGGGCGCTAACCGAAATCATTATGATTACCCTTAAGGATACGCACATGTTCCTAAGCGTTCATGATTGATAACTAATTAAGGAAGCATGGAGTAGCGTGATTACGTTGGCATATGCTCCTTCGCCATGCGTCAATTTGCCTTTAATGCAATACACACTTTTTTGGCTTGTGGAGCATGCCAACTATGCCTTGGACGATCATGTCCGTTCATTGTGTACACGCGTTGCATGCTCATCTACCCGCTTTTGACACTTAGCCGTGGAGAAGGAAACTTTAAAAGTTTTCCAAGTGCGGCATTCTCAACATTCGTGGCCTTTCGACCTCGATTAGCGCTTGCCTTCATTCTTTCCTCCTCCTTCAATCTGCCCTAATGTTTTCTCTGGTT
>JBBPFQ010000044.1:3257792-3275546 GCA_037974815.1 Kaempferia elegans
ATGTCGGCAGGTGGACGAATCGAATGCACACATTTTCTTTGAGTGCTCCATTACCTGAGCTCTATGAAACAAGGTGAGAAGATGGCTTGACATTCAATATGAGGTATGAACGATTGGAAGACTGATGCAGATTTTTCCAGTAGCATTATAGAGGCAACCAGCACATTATGAAGGCGCGATACCTAGTGGTTTCAAGCTTGATTTATCTTCTATGGGAATGTCGCAATAGATGTCTTTTTGAGAATGATATACCTTATATTGAGAGGATGTTCGACAAACTACAGACGCATATCTACCTGTTTGTGGATCTTCATTGATTGTATGTCTGATTGTATGTCAATTTGACAGCTATATATATTTACCTTTCCCAAAATGTAAAGGTTATTGTATGCATAGTGATGTGGGGATATGAACAAGGCTACGTGCCAACATGGTATTTTTGTGGGATTTCAATGGATTTTCCTTTTTTAGTCTTGGGCTTCTCCGAAAGAATGGAGAGGGGCCTTCAGACGCCGCCATCACACACAGGAGTGCCCCCTCTTCTTCTCTTTCATGCACACACGCCACCGCCGCCTCCTCCTTGACAGTACCCTCCTTCCTCACGTTTAGGACACCTTCGCCATCGGCACCAGGGGATCTCTCTCTCTCTCCTCTTCTCATGTGTGCCACACTCTTCCCCTTCATGCGCATCTCCCTCCTCACCTCACGCCGCCGCAGGCGCCCCTTTCTCATGTCGCCTCCGGCAACCTCGCTCCACGCCTTTCGTCAAGCGTTGGCCGACCTTACCGCCATTGCCAAGATCGGACCCCCATGATACCATATGCGGAGACTTCTTCCTGGACGTCACCCTCATCCTCCCTTGGCCACGCACTGATAGCCCCTCCGACTCACGCCTCCATCACCGCCCATCGACTCTTCCGTCAGAGTCGCCCCCTTCCCCCAATCTTCGTACGATGATGTCTCCCTCGCCGCCAATTCTCAACCCTCTCTGCTGTCGCCTCTGGCTGTACACCTCGACAGTGCTCCGCCGCCACTATGGTCTCGCCATTCGCAGCCCCATTGCCATCTCCGCCTACAACACCGTCGCTGGCGCAGCCGCCCCCTGTGGCACTCTTCCCTCTGATCCTCGCTGTTGTACGCCTCCAACGCCGATCCAGAACAGATCCACCACTACCGTCGCCTCCGACCGCCATCGAAGCACACCACTCCCCCAGGTCAGATCTCACAGCCGCCGCCACCTCCTGTTACCCTTGCATCTACGTTTCCCGAGTTGCATTCGACCTCTGAGCCCTCTCCACCACGCACCCTATTGTACTCCACCTTCGTTGCCGATCGGGCCTCCGAGCCCTCACTGCCGCTGTGCTTTGCTCCCGTCGCCACATTCGACCTCCGAGCTCTCACTACCGCGATGTCGCCATGCGGACCCAACGCTCCAGTCAGGCCCGTCGATCTATCTCTCTATTCGGCTCCATCGATCCCAATCAAGTCGGTCCACTCACTCCAAGGACCCTGACCGAATACCCAGTTCATCTCCAATCATTTCTGTCGGTCGAACGCTCCAGCTCACATCCACTCCCACCCAACTCCTCTCCAGCCCAAATATCTAGTTGCTCGACAATACAGGGACCGGCGTGACCCGTGAAACAGCATGGGGTCGTAGTGTGGTCCTACGAGATCTTCTACCATACTAGATATGAGTGATGTGGCCTTCTGATACTGCGATGGGGCATCTTCCTTATCGAGATAAGTACAGCATCCCTTAACACTCACGGATGTGACATCTCTCCTTTCATGCTATAAAAAGTTCTGCCTTTGTAGGCCAAGGTACGGGTACATATATGCACACATCTATTTCCGTTAAGATATTAATGTTTATCTTCTATATCTTGTTGGCTGGAGACTTTAGTATCAGAGTGGATGAGCCAGGGCACCTGGCCGTCCATCTAACGCTAAGTTTCCCTTTTCCTTTCTTCTAGCAACCTTGCAGACTTCTACCTTCGGCTTCCTCTTCATGGTTTTTCCTTGAAGCGCAGTGATTCAGTCAACCCAGAAGACAACTCACCCTCTTCGTCCTCGTGGTCATGTTGACTTGGTCAACATCAGCGATAGCTCACCGGTGGTCCAGATCTCACCAATTTCAGACAAGATCACATAGTATATTTGCTGAAACAATCAAATAATCGAGTGCATCACAATAGTAATAAAGAAGCACTTGATCAATAGAATAGAAGTTGAATGGCATTAACTTCCAAACATGTATAATATGCCCTAACTTAATGCCAGACTAAGTATACAGCAATCAATGGAACTCAAACTCTGAATATGTTTAATCCACAACACATTGGGCTGTTGGGTAGTGAATTTCCTGAACGCTTCAAGTCACTGTCACTGATACTAAAGGAACAGCAAATGCATATGAATTGCACAACTTAACCCAACAAATCTATTAGACTATATGAAAAATAGTGATACATTTTTCAAATGATAAAGTTACATAGGCACTTATATAGGAAACATGGTGACAGCAACCAAAATGTAACATAGAAATTAGTAAGGGTAATATGGAAAAGATGACCCTGAGAGTTGAGAAACACTCGACCAGGAACCTAATTTCAAGAGAAAAAACCACAACCACCAGAGGACGAAGAGAATCTTCGAGTGTGAAGACTAGTAACATTTTATCATGTCAATTCTATAATTTGCTGATCGGCTCAACATTAAGCTAATTAGGCACAAACAAATATCTGATAGCCGTTGTAGTTAGTTAATCTGCACTCAGGTATAGTGCCTGCAGTAATTAAAACAAAAATTGGATAAGGACTTACCTTTTTCACAATATACGAACGGGTGTCTCCCCAGTTAGAATCAGACCTCGATAAAGAGGTTGTCGAGATTTTAGAAGTTGCTGAACTCGGTGCCCTAACATCTTCATCTCCTTCCGCAGCTCTCTCTTCGCGAGAAGTTGTCTTTGAGCTGTATGGCGATTCCTCATTCTCCTCAGCATCGTCGAAATCCTTGGCTACTCCTGAAGGACGATCCTCTCCCGAACTGGATTTGGAACTGCACGGTGAATGATCCTCCACCTTGGCTTCACGCGTAACCTTCTCTTTCTTCTCCTTTTCATTCAGATTACCAAGTCCATATTCGGCTCTTCTGCTCTCAGAAGACGAAGGCGATCCGCCGGTGAACCTGTGATCAATCGGCAGCGATTTCAAAGACTGAAGCAGGGCCTGCGGGCGAACCTTCACCTTCGTCCGCTCCAATCGGGTCGGCTTCTTCAGCTCCCGAGTTCTAGGCGACGACATTCTCACAGACGCCATCCGCAACCTGATCTAGTCGCCCCCCAAAACAATTTTCTCAAAAAATCAACCCCCCAAAAACACTAATTTCCACCACAGCCACTCCTAAAACCCTAAAACAATCACGAAAACACAAGCAGGGAAAGAATACAGAGATCCAGACTAAATAAATCCGAACGATCTATTGGTCTAAAACATCGTCCGGCAACAGGAGTCCAAAAATTTGATTTTTTTTTTTTCTTTTTTGTTTAAATAAAGAAGAATCGGCCCCAAGCCTGAGGAAAAAGGACAAATTGAACGATCTGATAGTCTTACACTTCAAAAAATAAAGGATCGGAGAAAGAGAAGGGAAAAAATGGATCAAAAATGTAGGAAATTAGAAGGAAAAAGAGAGCAAGAACTGGTCTTTTCTTCTCGACTGTGAAAACAGTAATCGCGCTTGCTTGATTGATCCAATATTTTTAACCACCATATAAATTTCCCGTGGCAGTCGCCTTCTTCCTTTCTCCAGCTTTAATCAGTTCTTCGGCGGATAATAATATTTGTGTTCAAATTGTTCCTATTACAAACTCTTTAGGAAATAAATCCATCAAAAAAGTAACGGCCGAATAACGTCAACAACAAAAATAGCAAAGACGGTGCGTGACGGAGTTAACGGCTGATTCAATTGACTATTTTACCCCTTCGTAATTACATCAATTGCTTAAACGTCGGGTCTCGAATGGTAATTTCGTATAGGCGTATCTTTGACTGCAATAGCACGCAAGGGAAAAGTGACGTCATTGAGGCATCCTTAAATCTTGTACGCTGGATCTTCATCGGACGGTTGATAGAGGGATTTCAATGTCGCCCCTTCCGGTGGAAAGCCGGCGAAGAAAAAGTCTGCGGAAGGCTGCCACCGTTGGACCTGTCTCAGTTTCCGTTAGATTTGACGGAATCCGTCACGGCGGTGAGTTCACCGTCCTTCCATCATTCGCTCGTATTTATTGCGAATAAAATTCAAAATCGCTATCGTAATTAATAGATTAATTAAGGTGGGTGATCCCCTCGATTACACGTTAATGAATGTGATTTGTTCGTCTTGTCAACGATGATGCCAAACCAAATCATAATAACAGAATTTTTAGACTTGAATTTAAATTTTCAAATTTCAAATTTCAAATTTAGTCAGTTACGAACCGGTAGAATGTATGTGACAAGTGACAAAAGGTGATTCGTTCGTCATCGCGTCCCCGTCAATCTATCTTCTGGCCAATACGAATGAGGTAAATCATGAGTGGCTACTAGTTAATTAATACAAATAGTCAAGGCATGGATGAGGTATATGCTCAGACGTGCCGTGTTTCGATCTTTAGATCTTATGTGATAATCTTCCATATCTTAACCATCGTATCATCCTAAGGGAACACGAACCGGTAGAACGTAGCCATGATGAAACCTGGCTCAACGTTATATCAGTCATGTTGGGCTTTGCTCAACCTATTTGTAGAATTTGGTAATTAATTTATAATATGTAAATAAACATTGAAATTTATGCTGGAAGATGTATTTTTAAATATGAAAGCTAATTAAGGAAATATTATATCACTATCATTCATCATCATATGAGGATATCTTGGCATTTCGAAGCCATCTGTTAAAATTTTACAGGTCTAATTCTTTTGGCTCCATCTTTTTAAGGAAACGTCGGATTATATTTGATCGTGTGACCAGTGTTAAAAGATGAAAAATATTACTAAACAACATAAAATGTCACTTAATTATATTATGGAGGTTGTGTTATTTGATCTTTAGGGCAATGACAAAGTTAATAAAAAAAGCTAACTTTCAAGATAAATATAATAATATAATATTACACTCATATTAAAAATATAATAATTTAAATATTAAAACATTAATTTTTAATTTTTTTTAGATTATAAACAAGAACATAAATGGTTTCAATAACTTGAATAATGAACATTCAACAAAAACTAGTTGCCTATAAATAAGAACCATCAATAATATACTTAAGAGCTGCTTGATTCGGTAAGAAAAATAAAGATACATGAGAATGATGTTAGTGAATAATAATAATGGGTATGATTAATTTAATAGGGTTGTTTAGTTTAGCAAGGGAAATAATTAAGTATCATTATAAAAGATATTTCTTGATTATATCCTATTTGGAAATAGGAATGAGCTAATAAAAAATAGAGACATTCTGTGAAACAAAAATAAGAATAAGTTTCAATACTAAGTTTTAGTAGGGAATGAATGATTATTAGTAAAAAATAAATGAAACTAACATGAAAATATAAAACTCTCAAATCAACCACCTATATTTTATTTTATTTCCTATTCTCTATTTATTAAAATCTTTAAAAAATAGTTCCTACATAAATCATAAATGACATCCATTGGGGTGGTGTGATGGTTAAGGCATAAAAAGTTATTACATGAGATTTTGAGGTCAAAATTTGATGCCTCTGAGAACGATTTAATAGAAATATTGGGATGAATGAATTACCTTTTACTATATAAATGATGTCCACTCATAAAATTCAAACCTGACATCTTTGGAAAGGATTGCAACTTTTTTATGAAAACAAATTATTAGGAAAATTGTGAAAAGATAATAATTTAAGAATTTAATTGGCAGTGGCAAGGCTACTTTTTGATGCAATTGTCTTGTTGATGGAACACGTCAATTGCGTTTAGAAAAGGGTTTTCCCATGTTCCTCTCAAATAGGCAGAAAGGGCAATAAGCGAACTTAAATGAAACATTAAAAACTTTTATTGTATAATTTAGATGAGTCTTTGCTTTGACAAAAAATAAAGAGTATTAAGTTAAGTGTGCATAATTAAATTCAGTGGATGTTCATTGATTCACTTGGGCTGAAAATATTAGGTTTAAGGGTTTATTTACTTAGATAGTTTTTCTTTAAATATTTATTTTTGTCTTTATATATATATTAAAAAATAGTTTTCTTTAAATTTTGCATTGATTTTTTTAAAAAGAAAACAAGAAGGTTGGATAAATTTGAGTTGGCAAATGAGGAAAGTGAAATTAAAAAAGAAATGATACCACGAGTCAATAATGCAAAGTGTGTATTGCTAAAGGTGACAAAAACAACACCTTCACATCAAATAAAAAATATTGATTCCTTATATATATACACTAACAACTATATAATTTCAAAGATATTTTCTTTTCTATTGATATTCTTTTATTTATATTTTTCATTGTACAAAGAAACCTTTGATTGAAAGAAGAGTAATGAATCGCTTGTCAAATTATTGTGAAGGCAACATGTGGTTTGTCATCCATCTCTCTCACGCAAGAACATTCTTAGAAGGCAAGTGTTGAACCAATTTTGATGCAACGCTTTGTAATAGACCCAATTGAGGTTGGCATGTCAAGTTCAAGGTTCATGATTTTAGGCAAATTATTCACCTTTTTTGTTAGATCACATGCTACTACATCTTTTTGCCTTTTTAAAAAAAATAGATATGGCCTTGAGATACATTGGAAATATGCGCAACATGTAAGAAATTGATTTAGTGAAGCTTTGCTTCTAGTATACCACATGTTAAATATTTTATGTGGTTATCCTGTCCGAACCAAAGCTAATTATTATTATTATTATTATTATTATTATTATTATTATTTAAAGAAAAACCATGTTAAAGTAGAAGAATCAATGTAACTCAAGTCACTAGATTGATAGTGGCAAATGGTAGAAGTTACCATTTAGCTATGATAGATATTAGTATTTAGTTTTAGTAGTTATAAATTTTATAATTACCATTTTTTTTATTATATCACGTCTTAGAATTTAATTTTTTTGTTATGGTAAATTTTAACTTTTAGTTTGTTTTGAGCCATCATTTTTTTATATGTTTTCAATAGATAGGTGTTGCATATTTCCTTGTGGTGGAGGTTATCAATTTTTTTTCACCTATAAATTAAATCCTCCAATGTTTTGATTAATTGATAAATTAATTTGATATATATATAGAGAGAGAGAAATTTAGTCTGTCATACTCTTATATGCGCGATCATGGAAGACATCCGATGTGGCGAGCTAACGCATCATTATTCAAATTTTTTAATCTCTCTTCTCTCTCCTGCATGCAGTGTGATATTGTCTTAAAAAAAATAGCTCGGCAGCAGAAAATAGCTCCATAGCAGAAAAACAGTTCCACGGTGAAGTTATTTTCAAAAAACAGTTCTACCGTGGAGTCTGTTTTAAAAAAAAAACAACTTTGTCACGGAGCTGCTATTCTTTAAACAACATATCTACCACAGAGAAAAATAGCTTTGTCGTGTAGCTGATTTTTCAAAATCAGCTACGCATGGTAGTTGTTCTTTAAAGAATAGCTCCGCAGCAGAGCTGTTCTTTAAAGAATAACTTCGCGACAGAATTGTTCTTTACAGAACAGCTCTGCGACAAACTATTTTTTTACACATTTTTTCAAAACTGTGCTACTGCATGCAAGAGAGAAGAGAGATTACAAAATTTGAATCAACACTGCGTCAGCTTGCCACATCAGATATCGTTCATGATCACATATAAGAGTGTGTAAACTAAAATTTCTATATATGTAGACTATGTGTGTCGCCCATGGGCGACCATCTCACGGAAATTTTCCATGCATGGGCGGCGCCTTCCATCGTAAGGGTCACCCATGGGCATCACACATACATGTCGCCCAGATAAAACCGTCATGTGTATATGTGTGTGTGTGTGTGTGAGAGTGAGAAATTGGATGTATAACTTATGTAACTCCCACATGCGTTGAACTTGCCCATGATATAATTATTAGAATCTAAAAGAGGATGGGATAACAAGATGATTGCTATAGGACATGTTTTGGGGTAGCCAATTCAATTATATTCAATTAAAGGTGCCTTGTGATTTTCATGATTGAGTTCACTTTTCTTATCCATTTATTCCCTTTTGAAATATATGTAACAATTCTGCCTTCGACTTAATATCATTAGATCAAGGTAATGATCGACAACAATTGCTGTATTTTAGTTAAATTTCAACTTATAATATATCGATATAATACATGCTTTTATAGAAGAGTTTAGCGCTTTGAACAATTAGGCTTCAATCTAAAGGGTGTGTGTTGAGTATTACAAAAGCTTGAAAATGTTGTGTGCGCTTGTGTGGGGGTCTGTACCTTCCACATAGGAGTTATGAGTTGCAATTTAATCAGCAAATTAACCAAAGAAAATTAATTGTGGAATAATGAATATAATAATTTAAATATATGCACCAATCAATTTGTTACAATTAGTATTTTGGGTCGTACTTATCAATTTAACCTGTATAAATAGGACTTTCAAATCTTATATATATGCAAAAGAAAATAAGAATGAAAACACTTAGACTATATACATCCCCTGTGAAGAGCAGTAGATAGTTGAGCATTTTTTGCACTAACTCTTGGAAATCTTTAGCTGCATTCTTCTGAAACCTTATTAGCATCAAGCAATGGCTTCGTATTTGATGTCTTGGCGGAAGGAACATGTTCATTATCTTCGTTGAACTTGTCTACGCTTTTGAGAAAGATACCTGCTCACAAAAGAATACAAGACAGTGTGTGTTATTAGTCGACATTAACTGGAACCAAGAATTCAAGTATAGTGGACAAAGGTTTGGGATACGATCAGTGGAAAATAAATCAGTGTAAAAGTGAGGAGTAAAGGGGGTAACAGTGCATATGGATTAACGACAATGCCAAGCATTCATGTTCAGAATGTCTTAAAAAGTGCAAAAGCATATGCCATGGGATTAGATTGTAATATATCCAATTAAACACAGGTCCAAAAGATTTGACATCTATTTGGCAATTGAATGTCATACCTATGAACCAAATTCCAGCAGCAACAAACAGAATCGATGTCAGTATGAGAGAAGTTTCTCTCCAGTTGTTAACATAGTCCTGCAAAAAACAAGTGAAAATTAAACGAACTGGTGCAGGAGAATTTTGAAGTGTCCAGCACAAGAAAACAGAGATACTGGAAGCAATTTTTTAGCTAGTTCATAGAACTGTGGCAGTGTTTTTATCTATTAAGGCCCAAAATGAATTCATAATCCTTCGAATGCATTACATCATAGCCACAATGCTACCTAAAGATTGATATTTTGTGGGGCCACCAACCATATGGGCCTCATTATTTTGAGGACCAGACAAAGGAACACAGAAAAATTCCTATACTGGCTCTTATGCTGATGACTGTTCTCCGGGCAGAGTTAATTTGTCTATCTATTATCATAACTTCATGTATGAACCTTATAATGATTAGACACTTCATTTATCCTCTCCATACTCATGTTAGATAACTCTGTAGATCGTGAATAAAACAGTTCTAGCAATTATGAATTTAATGGGAACTATGAAAACCAGTTTACATCCTTTTCTTTAATAGTTAAAACATTTGACATCATATTTATCTCAGCAGAGAGCTAATATCTATGGTTCAATTTTAACCAAAAGAAGGTTTAACTAATTAATTCAAGAAAAATAGTAACTACTCATTTTCGGCATAAGATATTAGATAATAAATATATTGGACAACAGATAAAAGTAATGTGCAAACTTATTAGATTTGTGAAGTTTGCATTCCCTCAGTGGATATTGTAAAGGAGAAGGAAACAGATAAGGTAAATACAACAAAGGTGAAAAACAAAACCTGCAGAACCCCAACAAGTGGCGAGGATGGAACATCTCCAAATATGTGGATAGAGACGGTTGAAATAGCCATTGACAGTGGCCTTAAGCTAGGATTGACACTATGAAGGCATATATAATTTACTGGACCCTGCAAGACCAAGTGAAAATATTTGTTCAGGTCAACAACATATTATATTGCAGCGAGAAACTCAAGGAAAATAAAATCCATAATTTCGTCGAATTCATAGTTCCAACTTCCAATAACATGAAACAATACACATAGGTAGAGTGCAAGCAGGTAAGGCAAAGAATATGGATGTGTTGCAGAGTCAGTTATATAAATAGATGAAGCAACCCATAGTCTCCAACCGAATTAACAGGTTTCGCCGGTTATCATATCTATCAGTTGAGCTACAGGTTATATATGTAATCCGTCACATGGTTTGACCACACCTGTCTGCATTCCAAATATAAACTACCACACCATATCAATTTTAAAATCACTACCTTCTTTCCTCCAATCCAAGGAAACTTCCTCTTGCACCATTACTCAACAATGTAGCGTTGTGATAATGTCAAAATTGGACAAAGGGTCACATGAGTGATACATAACTTTTCTGCATGTGCCCAAGAGATATTAAGTGTTATGAAGCTTGATAGGAGCAATACACAATTTGATTCATGACACTGAACTTGACAGGATGATATAGATTTACAATAGAAAATTCACAGAACCAATCTAATAATGGTATCGTGCATGAAATGGTGGATGTGAACATAAATACAAGTAAAGTTAATCTTGAGTGATTACCTAATTACACCAAAACTGATTACGTAAACAACTTACATGCTATTAAGTTAGAGAAAATTATAACTACGATCCCCCCAAAACATAATTCACATCATTAAGTTTCAAATTAGAGTATTTTCGTAGTAATTCACGATAAAAATTATAAAATATTATTTAAACTAATAGTAGAGGAAAATGAATCTCTCACATCATCCAACGACAAAGAAAATGTGCATATACGTTTATTGGCAATAAATTGAAAATAAATAAGTTGTCATTATCTTCATATGTCTGTATGCAATTTCAACAAAATATGCCTTATGATTTTTATGGTCTAGGACTTTTTATGGAGAAATCTGATCAGATTGTCAAACATGAAAAATAGTCAAAACAATTGTGACTATTTGATAGTATAATCAAGAATATAGGGGTAAATATCTTTAGGGAATTGAGAGTATGAAACCGGAATAGAGTTTATTAAAAAGTAAATATTACATCATTTTTCTTGCTAAAATGTAGATTCGCACAAAAACATGTTGCCAGCCCCGTGCGTGTTGACATGAGTCAGCACTGATCATACCAAACTGAAGAATATAGGGGTAAATCTTTAAAGAATTGAGAGTATGAATCCAGAGTATAGTTTATTAAAAAATAAAGATTACATCAGTATTCTTGCTAACATGTAGATCAGCACAAAAACCTAATGCCAGTCCCTATCGTGTTGACATGAGTCAACACCGATCAAGTTTCAGTCCAGATTAGGATTGAGAGCAATACCAAACTGAGCTATAGATATAAAACCATGCCTCCAACTACTCTGTTCCATGCCACCATTTCTACCTCTAAAATACATTCTAAATGACCTCATGATAGTTTCCGTTTAACAAAGGATATGATATTGCATTTATATCTCCCCCCACCCCCCTTTTTCTCTGAACAAACATAGATGGGCATGTAAACACATGATGTTGACCCCCTATCGTGTTAACATGATTCAGTACTAATAAAATTTCACTCCAGGCTAGGATTTAAAGTAATACCAGAACTGAGATATAAACCATGCATCCAACCATTCTTTGTTCCATTCCACCATTTCTATCTCCAAAATACCTTACTAAATGACCACATGATAGTTTCCACTCAAAGGACATGATATTACATTTATGTTTTCGTTATTTTTCTCTCAACAAGTAATATACAAAGAGGATAATTATCACTGCATGCTTATCTCCGACGATCTGACAAGGAACACAACAATGCTAACAGGAAAAAGGGAATTAAACATTTTGAAGGAGAAAAGCTTGAACCTGCGTGGCAAAGACAAGAATTTCTCCAACCGCAAAGAAGGCTATAAAACCATAGAGGCTTCTGAAGCAAAAAGCACTAAAACAAAAAATAGCCCCCAAAAATGTTGCTCCAGATAGAAGCTGCAAGGTACATATATATCTATCAAATTTATGCACAATACATAAAGGGTGAAAAATATAAACATTACTAGTACATAAGCTGATTAAAAATAGCCGAAAATACAAGAAACATAAGATGTTGAATGATAATAAATTAAATGATGTCAGAGAAACACAGGTTACTTCCTAGCCACCAATTAGTTATTCGGATGCGACTATAATATATGATTGAAGAACTAGCATATTCCTTCATATGCATCTTCAATTAGTTATTGATTTGCAATTACTTTCCGCCATGCAAATCTCAGATTAACAATAAAATAACGGGAGAAATAAAAAAAGGGGTGTTTTTAATAAAAATCCAATATTGAGTTGTCTTTTGGTGAAAACAAATTATAGAGCATATTGAGGTAAACCGGCCTATTTCATTTGATGCAGAACTTTGTCAGAATTAACAAATAAAATGATGGAACTAACCATGGCTCAGTGGTGGCAAGGAAAATAAACACAGTTCAGAAGTGATAATAAACAAAGAAAGAAGATTCATCAACAATTAGTCAAGTCGACCAAAGGTTGCACTCCATGCAAATACAGATGAAAACATCGTGCTAATGAATATAAGGATACCTTGAAAGCATTGGAGATAGTAGAGGTCATGAGATCAAGAATGAATCCACCAGCTAGAGTTCCAACTATCCCACAAACTATAGTAATCCCTCCAAACATCAAATCAGCATTGCTCTGAGGATAATTTAAGAAACAATTCATAACATGAACACTTGTATAACAACTATATAAATGAATAAAAGAGAAATTGGAATGAGGTTGTAGGCGTAGGCCCATGGTTTCAAGTCAAGAACTAGAAGATAAGGAACAAAAATAAAAGTGTAGCAGAAAAGCACTAGTTGGTCAGGCAAAACAATCAATGATATTTGTTTGACAGGGATCTTCAAACCAGAAAAACATTTACACAGAAAAATTAATCAGTATTCAGATTACCATATTGTAGATATCATGACCAGCTTTGGGCCCCCAGTATGAATAAGCTCCAATAACAAAATTGTAAGCAATATACCCTGCATATAGCAAGGTTGCTAAGGTATCAGAGAATTGTAAATCAGAGTAATTAATAGTTGAAGTGTAACAACCAAAAGGACATCAATTAGTTGGCTCCTTTCTATTTTTTCCTACAGATACTAACTGAATGTCCATTCTACTCATATCAACAATAAAATTGCCAATAGTTCCACAATATCACCACCAGATTCTGCAAACAATCATAATGGAACTATTATACTACAGGTTTGCATATATTCTTCATGCACAATGCAACATAATAGAAGGGAGGTAAATAGAGGAATAGAAAATAGATAAATAAGTGCATGAAGAGGAAGGTGGCCAGAGGACACAGTGCAGTGCAATGCCTGTAGTCAACATGCATGAAATGCAGAATGGCAACCACTTCTCTCTAGAGGATATTTTGGATTACATGGATGATATAGGCCTACCACCAACTGGAAAATGTAATAACTCTTTGCTAGTTGAGCCACAAGGCAAAAAAAAAAAATGTAAGAAGTCTATAAAGGGTCATAAGCTTGATTAGCACGCCGATAACACAAGTTCTTCACATATACAATAACCAAAACTTGAATTTACTACAACATAAACAATAACAATGAATAAACACAATAGCTTTCCTAAAGGATAACTTTGCGTTTAAGGCCATATCCAAAGCACAAGTTAGTCTGCTGTCCAGAAGGATGAACGATATACAACCTTATCCGAGCACAAGGAAAGCAATTTCCATAACCTGAACCAACATTAATGAGGTGACATGGAAGCAACTTTATCTCTGTGCCAAGGTTTTTCTATTTAGATGCCTTACTTTCTTTACAATTTTAATCAAGTTAAATCAATGTAAATATTAGATTTAGAGTTGACCAGGAGAATGTGCA
Organism: Kaempferia elegans; assembly: GCA_037974815.1. NCBI lineage: Eukaryota > Viridiplantae > Streptophyta > Magnoliopsida > Zingiberales > Zingiberaceae > Kaempferia > Kaempferia elegans. The sequence goes on from JBBPFQ010000044.1 coordinate 3,271,912, forward strand.
ATGATTAATGATTATGCCAACAGAGTAAAAGTAACAGGAAGGTTATAGCTGAAGACTTTAAGTCTGTTACATTTATGTTTTATGAAAAGAAACAATTTTTAACAGATATTTATTGGATTGGCCTAGTACATTATGAGAGCTATCCAATGATCTAAGATTGAAATCAAATTCGCATAACATTGTTAAGGAGACAGAGATAGTAGATTGGCAGAACTTTGCATAGAACAGATAAAGTAAATAAAAAAAAATCAGCTCAGTATCTGTTAAGGCCATTACCCAGAACATTTACTAGATAGACTTTCTCTGATAGAAGCATTTTCATATCTTTCCAAAACCTTGAAACTTGATTCACAATCCTATCAATTCCACTACACCTATATTGGAGTGATAAAGAAACACAACAATGAAGATAAAGAATATGTTTAAAATATAAAATAGCCAAAAAAATAAATTCTTTGATTATAAAATAGCTTCCTAAAGCTAGCAGTATCTCATTCTCTTGCATGAGGACTATCTCTTGGTGCTTAGCTTGTTGTTGTAATTATTGTATATGTTATTTTCCACTTAGAACATTGTAATTTCTACTAATATCCCCAAGTCAAGTATGCTAGTTTAGGGTTTATCTCTCCGTGAGGACCTTAGTGCAGGACCAAAAATGTTATAGCATAAGAAATCCCACTTTTATAAAACAAGGAATCTTAAATGCATTTCTATCCGTAGAAAGCATTCCAACTGTGCAGAAGTTAAAAATTCCCATTTAAAAATTAACAATCAAAGAATTCCACGAGCAACAAAAGCAAAATCTCTATAAAATAAGTTGGTCTCTCTTCTTTTTCATTTTTATGAATCACTGTGTAGCTTCACTTTTAAATTAACCAATATAAGTAGAAGTACTCAATGCACGGTGTATCAGATTGCTCCAAAATTTAGCAACAATTAGCTAACTAGCAAACAAGTGAAGCGTGCTTCATAGTAAGTTCAAGCAGCTAATCTTTTTCCTTTTTATGAATCACTATGCAGCTTAAGTTTTAAAGTAACCAATATAAGTAGAAGTACTCAATGCACAGTGTATCAGATTGCTCCAAAACTTAGCAACAATTAGCTAGCTAGCAAACAGGTGAAGTGTGCTTCATAGTAAGTTCAAGCAGCTAATCTTATGGATCCTCATTGGTTAAAGAAACTTTTTAAAATGACATAATCATGTTTCTACATTCTAATCTTTTGACAGTGGTAAAAAAATGAGCCAAAGAACATACGATGAGAATTTTTGTGGTGCTTTTGCAAATAAACTACCATCATTGCCTCGTACCTCAGTTCCAGCATTCTGGTGATCTGAAATAAAAGTATTACTATTGCTTCAAGAAATTAAAGAATCTAATGACCAAAGCCCAACAAGTTATATCTATAAGAATGTTAAAGCATAGAGGTTAGCCAGGTATAGAAGATGGATGCACGAAACATACCACTATGTTGCATATCTTGGTCCACTGATTCACCACTAATCTTTGCTTGTTTTGTTTTAGATGAGGCAAACCCTATATGATTAAAAAATTTAGAATATAACACCTTCCAGAATTATATGTGGCCAACCATATAGACTGGCTAGTGACTACTAAAATTATGCACCTTTGAGCTGCAAAGGTTTTATGATGAAACCTAAAATGGCAAATGGAAGCATCAAAATTGACTCTCCCCAGAATGCAGCTCGCCAATGTAGATGGTTCCCAACCTGATAAAATTGAAGGAAAAACCAAAATTATATATATATATATATATATATATATATATATCCTATTTGATGAACCAATTGAAACTTCATTTCTTATAGGTCTAAAAACAAAAGTTTCTACTAGTTTCAAATGCAGAAGGCAATCTGAGGAATAATTGAGATATCATACAGCAAGATCTGCTAAAGAAACAAAAGATCAAGGTTTTTTTAATACAAATTCCACAGTCCACACCTATTTGACAACTTGTCAGACTGGTACAGTGTTGGCATTGGGTGTATATTAATTTTTACTGCTTGATTTTCAGAAACTATAGTCTCAAATTCATCCTTGTCAAAGCAAATATGCTGTACGAACAAATCTGAGGGCTATGTGAATCTAGTATATCAGTTATTATACACTTATCACAAAACATTTAGAAAAAATTGATAGCAGAACAAACTATCATAAAAAAGAAAAACAAATAAGAATCTAATATAATCCTGTAATTGGTAACAGACCATGTTCCCTTTAACACAACTAAATAAAATATTTAAAGAGTGGCAATAAAAATTAATCGATAAATAAATACAAAAATATATAAAAGACTAACCAGCCCGCCATAAACATAGCCAATTGCAATTCCTGTAGGTATACACATGTAGAAGATTGCAAGCCATGCTGTTTTCTGATGCCGTGTACAAAATAGAGCAACAAATTAACCATCATGAGCAAAGGCAAACATAAACCAAGTTACACACATCAAACTCATAAGATTGAAATATTTCAAGTGGCATCACTATTATAAGATCCTCCTTGAGGAAATAATAAAATCATATCAAACACAGATTATACCAGCTGATTATCTCATTCAAGTTGCTAAGGAAAGCTCAAACCATAGTGGCCCCTCAAGGTCTTGAATCTAGATGGGCAAGGATTAAGAAGAACCACACATCTAAATGAAGCAGGGGATTCATTGGAAGAAATTCATGAAGGACGACTCCGACGGATATGTCAAAATCCAATTGTTCATTGGAGTGTCATCCCAGTGAAGTTAAGCCTTCTTAGACAACATATTATTTTTTCAAAGAACTGATAACTTTACCCTTTTTTCCTAGATGAAACTAATAGGATCAATTCACAGGGTACAAATGCTCCTACTCTGCAATTTTCAAAGTGTTCATTAGGATTATGATTGATTTATGCCTCGGTGAAGCTCCAGGGCCATCTGAACGTGGACCATAATCTGAGTCATTCACACCTTAAATGCCCCTTTGATATAACAAACGTTCTCTCATCACAAGTTGAACTTATTGCAATGCTTAGAAGATCAGACATCTAACATGACCATTTAAAAGTTCTTAGTTCCCCTAGACATTGCATGCTACCTTCTAAGAACCAAATGAAGGCACGTTTCAAACATAAATAGGTATTCAATCTTTTTCTATTGTGTTGGCTATTGACAATAGCGTATCTCGGAACCAAATGAAGACCACTGATTGGATCCCTAGGTGGCTCATCCACCCTAGGTGGGCTACGCACCGTGATTGCATGTTGGCCCACAAAGCCAACAACTCTGACCTTGGACTTCTTGTCCTTGGTCAAACTCTCCTTGACCTTGTACACCTTGTCCTGGGTCAAATTCTCCTTTCCCTTATCCTTGGACACCTTGTCCTTGGATACCTTTTCCTTACCATAATTATATGTCACCGCGGCATATGATCTCTTGCCCTTAGAAGGATGAGGGTTATAACTTTTGGGATACCAATCATTCCAAGATCCCCTCAATCCCCACACACTGGGGGATACCTCCTGAACGGACCTCTCAATCCAATCAAGTTTTTTCTTCAAAGCTTGATTTTCCAATTTTAGGGTTTTAATTCTAGAATCCATTTGTCCACCATGGACACCCCTAGATCTACCCTCCTT
>JBBPFQ010000044.1:3276013-3291642 GCA_037974815.1 Kaempferia elegans
GGGTCGATAATCAGAGGTCAAGCGCATAGACTTTCCATTTGAGGGGGCCTGTGGTCCTTTGTTTGAATGGGTTGCAAGGTTGCAAACATAGTACCACATTAAAAATAAATGGGAAAGATCATGGGTTTATAAGAGAAAGATATCTCCATTGGTATGAGGCTTTTTGGGTAGAGCCCAATAGCAAAACCATAAGAGTTTAGGCCAAAAGTGGAAAATATCATGCCATTGTGGAGATATTTAAATTTCTTTTGGACTTAACAGGTAGAACTTTAGTTTTGTAAAATCATATAGAGATCCCTCCTTAAAAATGGAATGATAACGATTGGAAATGTTTGGGACATGCCCCCTCATATGCCCTTCTTTAGGTCGTAGCTAAGTTTATGCAGCCTAACACTAGGCTACAATGCCTAGGTGCTAGACCTGGCCATTTGAGTGCAGACTCCCATACGTATGCAAGACACTTGAATATTTTTTTGTGTTTTGTGCTCGCCTATGTAGACATAGTAAATATTCTCAACGTTGAATATAGCTTCACCCTTCATTAGAAAATTCCAAAGTGAGGCTCCATAACACTTTTGCTCTTCTCAACTTCCACCATCATTACACGTGAGGAGTCATCTAATTTAATGTGTCTAACTCTATTTTGGTTAATCTTTTATGTAATTGATCCGAAATAGCCTCTTGCAAAGCAAGGTAAGGCTATTACAATAAACCTCCCGGACCTGCATTAGCGGGAGCTTCGTGCAACATACTTCTTTGATGCATAAGGTGCATTGTCGCTTGGTTTCGCTGCACTTGATGATCACCTCATGAGTTCCAGGATGTAACCAAATGATACAAATCCATTAGCTGCCACATCTCAATTTAATCAACCCATTGAAATCAAATTATTCTCTCATCATCCACACAAAGGTAACTTGTCTCAATATGTGATGTAAGTGAATTGCATCTTGATGTCCATTATCAACTCATCTATTAGACTTAGATCTTGGTTTCACATATTGATTATCTTAAGTTACTCCTCCAAGTGCAAAGTTATGAATTATATAAACTAATTAAATGACAAGTTGTATGAAGTGCATTTTTCTTATACGACAAGAGTGTCAATCTCTCTATTGTTGAGGGCCTGAATACTCCTTTTGAATACTCCTTTTGCCCATATGACTTTTCAGTGTAAGGTATAGAAAAGCATTTCTTGCTTGACAGCATGATCAAACTTATCATTATGTTGGTCAACTAATACATGGAATAGGTCAATATGAACACCCCTCATCTATGTTGAAATTTTTGAAACCAATTATAGAGTAGTGACTAGCTTCTCCCCTTCACTTCAAGACTAACAAGAGACAAACAAGATGAGATCTGTAGCGTGTCTTCCTTTTGTTTTCCTCCTTGGTAGTAGTGTCTTCAATGCCTTCGAAGACCTAAGTACGCCTTTAGGTTCTCTTCTTCTTTTCCTTCTTATTACAAGCCTTTTGGTATGAGGTAGTGCATCTCATGACCTTTGTGCAAACTGCTGGTGTTTGTACTGCCTGACACCTGGGTCGGGCTTTACTGAACTCATCCCTAAACCAAATCCTAAAGTGCTTCATTAGAGCATTATTCATCTCCATGTGAACATATGAACTTAAAAATGATTATGATAACAGTAGTATATGGACAATATTAGACATGACTTGATAACACAACCCAAGAAGATTAAAAAATACGATTAACGAGATAAAATCCGAATGTGACTTGATACAATCCAAATATATAAATAGGTTGACACAGATTAACTAGTGTAGATGATAATTCATTTAAAAAAATATTAATAACTTTTGTTAATTCTTTGAAGAGGTTAGTTAATTTTACACCTTATACTTTTTTAAGAAAACAAATAATTATTTTTATGTTATCTCATATTATTTTTATTGACCCAAATGACATACCTGTTTATGCCACGGTTAACATGACATGACATGAATTGTCACCCTAATCCGAGGTATATTTTGTAATATCTTGTTGATTTTTCTTCTAAAAAAAATCTATTTGGCTGCAGCTGGCCTAGCATTCATTGTTGCGGCAGTCATTTGCTATGTTTTATTTGCTTAATCAGTGTACTTTTTTCTACCTGAGATAGATAAATCTATTTCTGTGCATGTACCAAAAGTACTAAAGGGCATATTGCATTTCAGTTGTACATTTTTTCTTTACAAATTATTTTTACAGTTGAGGAATGACTGCTAGGGAAGAACAGTTTATTCTTGTATTACATTCATGCGGTTTGTATGGTTGACAATGCAAATGAAGGGAGCAATGATGGATTGGACAACCTAAATGTTCTTTCCAATTCAATTGATATCCCTAAAAGTTATGATTTTGTTGATGCCTTGATGGTTCTTATGCTTTTGTGAAGATAGAGGCAAGGCAAATAACTTTATTTCTCTGACAAAGCAGGTAGAACATATGCTGAGTAACAGGCTGATGCAATTCATCAATGTGGACATACAAAATGCCAAGGTAGTTTTTCTTTGGAGATGATGCACTTATAGTGGACCTAAGAATGCATATGCTTTATAAAATATAACATATATATTTTGATGCTGAAATGATATCCTGCACTACTAACTTAGACATATCTTCAAGGATAGCTATATAATCATACGCCGGTGACACTCGACAACATGCACTTTTGCAAAAGTAAAGTATAGCATTAAAGGCAAACAGCAAGGGATATTACTTTTTTCATAAAAAAAGATGTTACATCCATATAGTCAGGAACGTAATAATGTCCCTAATAGGTATTTTATTAAGGATTAAATGTGGGTAAGGTATTTTTATATTATTAATTGTTTCATAGAAATGAATAATTGGCCATACAATGTAGGAATGTCGTCGGAGGTTTGATAAAGCTTCAGCAGGGTATGATCAGGTTTTTATTCACTAACCCTTTCAATATTATGAAGCTTGTTTACCATGATATTTTTTTTGTTCAATATGCTGGTCTTAGTCCACCTCCATATTATCAGGCACGTGAGAAGTTTATGTCGCTGAAGAAGGGTGCACGTGTAGACATAGTTGCTGAATTAGAAGAGGTAAGTTGCCATATGGTCTATGAGCTTTTGATGTGTCTATCTCCTTATTGTTATCTATCTTCTGTTGGCAGAATCTTCACAATAACAAGTCAGCTTTTGAAAGATGCCGGTTTAATCTAGTATGTATGTTTTCCACAAATGTAAATATGTCCATGTATATTTTGAAAGTTTTCGATATGGTTTATGATTAATTCAGGTTAATGCACTTTCAAATATTGAAGCAAAGAAAAAGTTTGAATTCCTTGAATCAATAAGTGCAGTTATGGATGCTCATATGAGATACTTTAAGCAGGTAGGTTGAGTTCCTACATTAGATCAGTGCATTAATTTCCTTATTTAGGCTTAAGTTGAACATGGATTTTATGACTGCTTTCTTTCAGGGATATGAATTACTGAGCCAAATGGAACCCTTTATTCACCAGGTAAATTTGATTCTATTGCGTAAACAATTGTGCTTGGTTACTTGATTGATTTTTGGTGACATATGTTTTTAATTTGAGAGAGCAGGTTTTGACATATACTCAACATTCAAAAGAAATTGTTAGTGTCGAGCAAGATAAGCTTGAAAAGAGAATCCAACAGTTCAGAACTCATAGTGAACTTTCAAGCCTTAGGTCCTCTAGCAATATGGAAGCCACAACAAGTGGTGATGGCATTCATGTATCTGGTTCCAATTCATACAAAAACATAGAAGACCTAATGCAATCTACTGCCAATGGAAAGGTATTGCTTCTTTGGTAATTGACAATAAATAGGTGTGGCCATTTTCTGCAAAAGAAGAATGATTCTGAACACATGTTAATGAAGTGAACCTGATATTTCTACCATGAGGGTTATGTTCCCAGCAGCACCTAAGATTTTAAACATATTTACTTCTCACTTCCGCAGTGGCATTCCAACTTTGGTTATCTATCATTAACTCCACTAATTTCTCTCAGGTTCAGATAATTAAACAAGGTTATCTTCTTAAACGATCTTCAAGCTTGAGGGCAGATTGGAAACGGCGGTTTTTTGTGCTTGATAGCCATGGAACTTTGTACTACTATATAGATAAATGGAATAAACAGCAGGTGTGGCAGCTCATTCGAATTTATGCCGTTACATCTTTTAATCATACAAAATTCTTTGATAAGTTGCTTCATTGCCTGTTTCACTTATATGCATATCATTTTACATAAGATGAAAAAGATAGGTTGCATTAGGCTTACACAGCCCCTACTTAAATTCATGAACTCCTATAAGATTGGATCTTACTGAGTTTGTCATAAGGCCTGTAAGTGATGCAAGGACCTTCACCACCCACTGACATTGCCTTGTTTAGAGCTATGTGATTTAACATTAATCAATTTTTGTGTTTAAAAGTTAAAACCATTTTATTTCTGGAGCACACATTATCCAAATATTCATTTTTGGTGATTTATCATCTATTGTATCATCCTCACACCTATGAAACTTGAAGATAATAAAACTGATTGTTGCTCACTGGAGCTGCACCTGAATTTAACCATTCTACACGGCGGTGACCTAAATGTGTGCCACACTAAACTAAATTTGGTAATTGGGATTCCTAGAAATAATGTTTTAGGGGCTACAGCAACTTAGGGTCATTTGAACTAGAGCATGGGTTAGTAGCTGCAGCATGATAAGTTGTTTTGCTGATCAGATTCTTCATCTACCATCAGTATTGTCAGAAATTATGAATTGTATTAAATCAAAATTTCTTAATACATGTGATCCTAACCCCTTATTATAAATTCATACGACTTATTCTTCATAAAATAACATTTTTTAATAAAGAAAACCAATTATGCTATCATATCCCATAACTTATTGAATATTTCAGCTTAAGTTTTAGGGATATACATGGTACAGAATCATGTTTTCTCACAAGTATAGTTTAGACCTCCGACACCCTTAGTTGGACACAAACACCTCCATAGAGCATATGCAAAAAATTAGAGAAAATGAGGTGTCAGACAACTAGATTCATACTCTAGTTAAATAGAGCATTAGTAACATAGATGAGAATTGAGAACCCCCTCCACCTAATTTCAGCATATCTCTTATATGCTGGCATCTTTGTCAGCTTCAGCAGGAACAGAATCAATTATTTCATCTGGCCAATGTATTGGAAAATGGCCTGGAAATTGAGATAATTATAGCATTCAGGCCTTAAGTTTGCTAAATAAGCATTTCACATGCTTAATATGATTGCTTTGCAAATTTTTGAGTTATAATTTTGAGACGGCCATTTTAGCAACAAGGATTATGGTAGTAAACACTATGGACTTTTGTATATGTTTGAGCCGGTTCTTAAACTTGCCCATGAAATAACAAATTGCCAAAGTATCTGTAAGATGACATTTTAATATTTCCTAGTTAAGCACGATCTTGTCAAAATTAATACATTTTGAGGATTTAGTAATTAGTATTTTTGCAGATTTACTTTTTTTTCACTGAAAATCTACATCTCAGGGTGATGATAACCTTTTTCACACTGTTGATCTTCGAACCTCGACCATTAAAATAGATGCAGAGCAAATAGATTTGAGGTTTTGCTTCAGAATAATTTCTCCTGTGAAATCATTCATATTACAGGTATCTTCAAATTTCCATCCAATGATAAACACTCCTATTCCTTACCATATGAAGGCTGTTTGTGGTACAGATTCCTTGGATATGATACTGTACTTGTGAAACTTTTCTTTTGGCAGGCTGAAAATGAAGTAGATAGAATGGAATGGGTTGAGAAAATCAAAGGTGTCATTGCATCACTCCTAAATTCTACTTTATCAAAGCAGGTGATGGTTGAAGAATACACCATTATCTTTTGTACTCTTAATAAAAACATCATCAAATTCTTATATGTTTCACAAATAAGGTGGCAATCATATTAGGTCAGATCACATTATGGCTTGGATTAGAAGTTACCTTAGCTTTGAAATTGTTCTCTTTGTGACTTTAGCTCTTTTGAAAGACTAATTGATATTGAATCATTACCTAATAGGGTGTGGACATGGACGGTTCTCGCCTTACTGATGTGAGTGGTGCTGACACCCAAATGCTGGAAGGAAGTCTGAGTACAAAAGTAAATGATAATGTCTCCAAAATTCTCAGGAATATTCCAGGAAATGATGCTTGTGCTGAATGTGGTGCTCTTGAGCCTGAGTGGGCATCTCTAAATCTGGGAATTCTAGTGTGCATAGAATGCTCTGGAGTTCACAGAAAACTTGGAGTACATATTTCAAAGGTCTAGAAACTTGGACATGTTTGTTCTTTGATGTCGCATATTTCATTTACATTTTAACTCTTCAATTTTTTTGTTTCTTTTATTGGGTCTATAAATTACTAATTCTCATTTGATGGTTTCTTTGTGAAGAATGAATCTTGTATAATTTCTAGTTGATGACAAAATGAACTTCTGAAAATTAATTTAACCTGGTTATTTTGCACTGTCACGGATTGTCGTTTTTCTACTACATTGTTCTTTATCATAATCATAGAGAAGTAGAATGTTGGAAATTATGTTTTTTTAACACTGTTCTCCATACTCACCAAACTCTATGTTAGCAATTAATCTTTAGAATTTAAGGATGACAGCACGAAGATATTTTCAGGTTACAGGTATTCTTAGGAATTCCAGAATTTTTGAGGAATCTTCTTTATGCAATATTTGATGGCCTAATTGTAAATTGTGTCAATATTCATATGCTACCTGTTAGAATCTCGATGTAGCTATTAAAAATCACCTATTTTGCATTGTTGTAGGTGAGGTCACTGACTCTAGATGTTAAGGTATGGGAGCCAGCTGTTATGGACCTATTTTGTGCCCTTGGCAATGCTTATTGTAATTCCGTGTGGGAAGAATTGCTCCTTTTTCAAGATCAAAGGTAAAAGTCAGACCACATCATATATGAGTACATAATTCTCATATTGAAAATGCTTATTCTTGTGTGTTTCTCATAACTTGTATAATTTGAGTTGTCGTCAATGCTTAGTGTGGAAATCAATTTCTTACACTTAGTGTGCAACCATATTAGCCAATCCTAATGTGAAAAATCTCAGTAAATTATATCTGATTTATGAATTTATCAACCAAATTATTTGTTGGCCATTGCAAAAACTGGAACAAGTATATGAATATTTTCTCTATCTCTTTTACATTATGACAGTGTGTTACTAAATAATGCATCCATGTAGTTCCTCCCAACATGTTGACATTGATAACAAGTTGACATAACATGTGGGTATGCCTCAGTTGGCGATCTCACAACTTGATGTAACAGTGATACTGATAAATCTTTATGCCTCAACCAACGGTCTCACAGTTGTGTCAATTAGAGATAATAGAGAATTGAATATCTCCAAAATAGAAATTGTCATATTTAATTATATGATTTAGTATTTGACGCAAGACTAGGGTGCGTCTTTTATAGGATTTACAAATTAAATAACTTGGTCTCCTAAAATGTTCTGAAATATATTAGGTTTGTTATAAATGATAAAACAAAAACAATAAGAAATTTTGAAGTTTAAATTTAAATAATGCAATGTTATTATCTCACTGGACTAATATATTTTTAGTAAAAAAATAATATGCTTCTGCATCATTGTTCTCCACCAAGAGCTCAACTCCTGAGTGACTGAGCATTAGAATCATCTTCATTTTGATTTCCCATTAAGCAGGGACAAAGAGTGGCTAGCACTTTAGCTTTATTATCTTGTCATATTGGTACTTTAACTTTATTATCTTGTCACACTGTTCAATTCCTTGATTTGACGATCGTTCACACTTTCTTGGTGTTTCCTGCAGAATTGATGAATATGATGCAGACCTATTACCAATCAAGAAGCCTACTCCTAAAGATGGCATTTCAAAAAAAGAAAAATATATTCGTTCAAAGGTACCTTATTGTTTGTAGTGCTTTCAAGCTGCACATTTCTCGAATTACTTCTGGGTTAATCATATAGAAAGCGTACTTGTGACCTTAGTTTATTTGTTATATATATTTATTTCTGCTATTACTCTTACTCGTTTTAACTACTGTTTAGAAAAAGTTGGAATCATATTATTATTATGTAAAGAACCTTTTTATTGGAAAACAACTCTTCAAAGAATGAACTGGTGGATCTTGTGAAAAATATAATTTTTCTGGCTAGATGCCATGACACAGTCTACTCTCAATTATAAATCAAGCATTTTACTCGATTAAAAAAATTGATGATTCAAGTTCTTAATATGATTCATAATTGACAACACTTGGTGAATCTTCACACTTTCTGATGATGAAGGATGACAAAAAGGTTCCCCTATTTCAATGAATGAAATTGGTTAATCATTTGGAGTAAAAGATATACTTTCCGTCAAGAAGGTTATAACCCAACCATGTTTATTCTTTGGAAATGTGATGGGCTTTGCTCAATGAAAGCAAACACATCAATACAAAGGATTTATTTTAATGATGCAATTAATTGTTGAGGACGACTGAACTTCTTTGGGTTGTAAAATTATGCCTGAACTGAGAATGATTTGTAGTTAAGCTATCTTGGCAGATTGCTTGTAATGTAAGCTTGATTGAATGAATTCTCTCCTGGGACAAACTTTCAGTGTACATTATAAATTGTGAATCACATTTAGTATCTAAAAGAAAAATATGGTTCCTCAAAATGGGAGGAAATCCTAATTCTAGAATTTTGTTGAAGATTACCTTTGACTGTTGAGCTTAATCCTCATCCAGCATATTATTAGCTTACAGTATAGTTATGATATATAAATTCCTTTGTTGGGTTGAATTCATTTCTACTACATTCTAGTTTGATATGTAAAGAATGTTTTAACTCAAGATGTTGGTGTTTGACTTGTTAAGCAAATTCATTCCCAAGACATGAAAAATGTTGTTTTTCAACATCATGAATATATGTTTGGGAATATTACTGGAATCAGAGAAACCTTTCTTAGTGTGAGAAGCCAATAGTATACCATTACGTTGTTTACTTTTTAATCTTAGGAAGTTGTACATGTTGCACAAAGGCATACAAATATAATTCATTCTATTGGATAATTCATTCTATTGTATGTATGAGCATAGAACTTGAAAGAAGAAAGGGATTCAATCATGGTTTAAAATCTCAATCCGAGCCGATGTTTTGGTGTCGGATAGAAACGATACAGTTTTGGTATAGTATCGTGCAACTATGGTTTTGATAATTTTAAATATAAAATATATTAATTTTAAAAAAAATTAATCTAAATATTAAAAATATAAAAAATGAAAAATTAAAAATTAAAAAAAATGAGATTGCTGTATTTTTATATGGTAAATAAATAAATAAATATTTTATTATATATTTTTAAAATTAAAATAAATAATATATATGTGTGTGTGTGTTAAATTAATGAGAGTTTTATTAGGGTTTGATACTTTGATAAAGCCGGTTTAGATTATCTATTTAGTTAGAGTGGATTGAAATTATTTATATAAGTTTTATTAACGTAATTTTAATTTTCATATGTTTATGATTGCCTTCACCTCGCGCTCGTCTTTGATGCGACTTGTCGAGGATGCAGCGGCTTCGCCGCAACCCACCGAGGTCGTAGCGGCCTCACAAGGATATGCCGAGGTCAGAACGGCCTTATCGGGTCCCACTGAGGTCGCAATGGCCTCGCTGAGAACTGTCGAGGTCGCAGTGACCTTGTTGCGACCCACAGACATTGTGGTGACCTTCGCGTCCCCGCTATGACCCTCGGAGGTCACAACGACCTTCACGTTCCTGCTACATCGCGACGACCTTCGCGTCCCCACAGTGACCCTCGGAGGTCACGATGGCCTCTGTGTCCCCATCGAGACGTGACTTGAGGTAGTTGCTGTGCGGGTGTCCCCATTGCAACCTACAGAGGTCCCCTCCGCGGTGCCAGTGCTTAGCGACGGGCAGAATGGTAAATTTCACCCGTTTCGCGAACCGTATTTTAAACGATGGATTCAACTCTTCTTCTGTAAATTTTATTTTCAAAATTTCCTTAAATTATTATGTAGTTTTATGCTTGATTCTAGTTGAATTTGATTTTAAAATTAAAAAATGCTCTAAATTAGAAGCCTACTTTGCAAACTGGATAGATTATAAATTTAATTTCTTTAAAATTTAGTATTGTCTAAAAATGTCAATGTATTTAATAAATGGTTTGTGAAATTATTTATAACATATTAATATTTCTGGAGAGATTAAAAAGAAATGAAATAGAAGCGTAGATGTGATTAATATAATGGAAAAAGGATATTGCTTATACTTGACAATGATCTATTAAAATCCTAGGAAAAAAATTCAACACATTATTACATAGACGACACTTGGCATTTGGTGACAAACCTTTACTTTTCTCGAGATGCATATTTGTCAAATCAAAAGAGATGGGTAATTCTGTACTTTGTTTATGCATATAGATATTCAACTTTATCTGTTGCCCATATTACTTTTTTCGCATTTCTTGAATTTTGCTGGCGTTCACCTTGGTCATGTCTTGCAGTACGAGGACAAATCTTTGATAGTCAGGGAAACAAGCGAGTCTGATCTTCCTCCAGTTACAGTTCGTGTCTGGGAAGCAGTGAAAACTAATAATGTTCAAGTAGCGTACCGCCTTCTTGTGGCCTCAGATGCCAGTCCTAACACTAAATATGATCAAGTGAACAGTGAGCTTTATCACATGGTGGATACATCAAGTCACATATTTAACGATCTGATGGAAGGGCAACAATTTGATCCTACAACATGCCAGAAAATCAAGGATTCTGGTGACTCAGATAATTGTTTCCAAGGTTGTTCATTATTGCATTTAGCATGCCATGTTGGTGATCCTGTCATGTTAGAGCTCCTGTTACAGTATGGTGCTGATATTAATTATCAAGATTTCCATGGGAGGACACCTCTCCATCACAGTGTTTCTGCAAGAAATAATTCTCTTGCTAAATACTTAATTAGGAGGTAATTCTAGAACATTTCTCAATGATATCATATGCTCATTTACCCAAGTGAACCCCCTGAAAAAGCTCAGCATACTCATAATGCTCATCTTAAAGTAATGTAGATAATTGCTGTTTCAGTAACTTAGATGACAATTCAATGCTTTGTCTAATCTCATCCATGGATTCATCTCTTAACCTTTTAGCAGCCAGGTGTTAATTTGATTTGATAATGTACAAGAGGTAGATACAAGTACAAATTTGTGAAATCTAGAATAAACCAGAGACCTTCTACCATGTAACAATGGACAAATATGTTAGATCATTTTCAGTCAGTTTGTATTGCTAGCTTTGCATTCCAAGAGCCTATTAGTTTTTGATGGTAAACATAAGATTGCAGAATGGACTACCATGACTTCAATATTTCTGCAAATTCCTTTCCATTAAGCATAAATATAATTTTGATAAATGTAGTTATTTTATAGTGACAAATTTAAGTCGATCATAAGTTCATAACATGCATTAGCTGATTGCTGACAGTGATTTGTACATCCAAGCACCTATACTGGGAAACGGAAAAAAAATTCAAGTATACCATTAGCTATGAGATCACGGAATTAAATTAATAGCAGAAAAGTAGAGGATAGGGTTGTGTGTGGACTTCGTAATGACAGGTGCTGCAAGAGTGAGGATGACCTTTAGATACTATTTAGTAAGGAATTTCCATTTGCTCAATGTTATATGGATTAAAGAATGATCATTGATAATAATGTGCCTTGGAATTATTCTAGCCTGTGAAGTTGAAGATTTTTTTGAATTTGAAGTTGAGAAAAGAGTTATGTTTGAGCACTAGGAAATAGATGTCTTAGATAGAATAGGTATTTTGGTAAGGAATAAGACTTGACCTAGCAATACTTTTAATATACTTTAACATACCACTGTTTTTAACTTTTTATTGTACATTGGTACCCAAAAAACTTAGGGTGCATTTGGTTATCCCTGTTTTCATTTTTATTTTCTAGAAAATGCGCATTTTCTGAAAAATAGAAAATGACTTTTAGACATTCTCTAATTTTTCAGAAAATGCTCATTTTTTTAGAAAACAGAGGTGAAAAATACAAACTAAATACTATTTTCTAGAAAACATGCGTTTTCCAGAAGATGAAAATAGAAAATATACAAATCGAACGCTCCCTTAGTTATTTTTATTTGTCTTTTCTATGGCCTTCTTTTAGTGACGCCCACAAAATTTGTCCTTGTTTTAAATACTAATATTTTCTGAATTCATAGAGAACCTAAACAAATTTCATTCTCTAATAGGTTAATAACTACCTCCCAAGTTGTTACAAGACTGGATCATTCTCCAAGTGACTTATCGATGAATAATTTCTTTTTTAAAAGGGCTTTCTTTCTGCATGATTCAAATATTTAGAATGTGTTTAAATTGAAATTTTAATTGTTGATCAGGGGTGCAAGCACATCAGTTAAAGATGGCGGTGGCTTCACAGCTCTAGAAAGAGCAATGGAGCGTGGAGCAATTCCTGACGAAGAATTATTTATATTGCTTGCTGATCGCTTGTGATGCAGGCAGCTGTTCTTGAAAATTATCTTCTTTGGTATGTTTGCTTTCACTTTTCTTATTGTGAATTAATATCAATTCTTACAAATACATTACAATTAATATCTTTAATAGCTTTGTGAAGGAAGTGGCTTACTATATTCTAGCGCAGTACATACTTTCTCACATTTAACAAGTATAATAACTTTGGTTTAATATTTATATTATTAGTTGCTGAGTATTTTCCTTTTGGAAACACCTAATAGAAAATTTTCATCACTAAGAGAATTAGCCTTATAGGTGAATAGTTATAAAAAGTATTTTTTCATATATCATTCTTGATTACTTATGAATTTTTGGGTTTCAAATTATACATATGTTGAAAATGAGCAATAATATAAGTTGTTATCTTAGTTATCTTGTATATTCAATCAATTATTTAACAACCATATTGCCAATTGAGCTCAACAAAAGTTTGAATAAGCTTCACAAGGTAAACAAACAACTTGAACACCATCAAGCACAGCTCTGCTCAACCGGTCTACAACCCTACTTTCAACTCCAACAAAAATGCTAGTTATCTCATTCCGTACCTATGGTTATGATCATGATTGCTAACAGATTTCATTTACCCAATTCCTGATAAAAAAAAATCAACAGAACTTTGTGTGTCATACCTGCAGATTATTCTACTATCAGACAATCAGGCAAGTGCAAATATTTTGATAGAAAGATGATTACTCGAGTGAATTCACAAAGGTAGTCAAACTCTAGCATGCAGGACATTTTGAATATGCTGCAGCAGAAGAACAGAAATAGACGCAACATTCTTCGCATGAAATAAATTCAAACTGATCTAAAAATGAGCCCATGGTCATGTGCGATCTTGAAGCTTATACTTTAGCATGCCATAGTTGAAGATTCAATAGGCTCCCCTACTATTTTGACTTTGTAGGTAAAGAAAGAACACAACGAGTTTAAACCAGGTCTTACAGATGTCGGGTGCACTCCCTTTTCAATGTGTGATTCACTGAAATGTGGCTATGAGGATGGTATCCCTCTCTCCATGAGGAAGTACTTCTAAAGTACATCAGCAAGGGCCACTCACTAATTCCTTTTGATTCCTTCCTCTCGTAGGGGGCACTAATTCTTTTTGATTGCTTCCGCTTGTAGGGAGCTACTGTGTTTTTAACTGCCGTTCCCTAAAGGTAAGGAAAGTGTGCATTTTTTCTTGTTAACCTTCCACTTGAAAGGAAGTACTTTTATGCTTACCGAGGTTGATGATTCCCCTCTCAGCACCCACCCCTGTTAAGTAGAAAGTATATTTAAAAACAAATTGGCTGAAGCCAGAGTCCTACATAGAAGGTATCTGATCTTTAAGTTCACATTGCACAGGGCGAGATCCCCGTTCTTGCAAAAGTGAATTTCATTATTTTTTTTTTGTCTTTTGGAGGAATGAATTAGAATTGTTATGTGTTGGCAAAGTTTCTTCTTTACATCAATATGTCCTTTCATCTAGTATCCAGACAGTACTATAACGATACAATTTTGGTTATTTTCAGGTAAGTAAATGATTAATGCAATTTGAAGGAATCAATTGAGGTATATCTATTTGGTCGATGCAGAGACAATTAGTCGCCAGCATCTTGAAGCCATCGAGGTATATCATGTTTGAGATTTTCTTTTTCGCCATAATTTTGTGACGATTTTGACGAACGGTTTGAATATGAATCTATCTCCACTATTTATTTATTTTTTTAGAAGGGAGCAAACACTATAACTATTTTATTGATCAAGAAACAAAATGCAATTTACAAGCGAAAAGCAAATTGTAATATGCTTGTCCTCGTGTATGGTCGTTGTTTTATTCGATGATACGGTGCCACTGATTTGTTTTTTTTTCCAATAATTTAATATATAAATACTTTCTCTGTTTCACAAAGAGAATTATTTTAAGGAGAAAAAGTACTCTCATATTATTCAAGATTCTTCCATAGTTAATTGAAGTTTTGTTTTATATTTCAATTTCTTCCATTAAACGAAAGCTAATATGTTATGTTTCCAGTACGTCTCTTTTTGCCACGTGGTAGTTCATTAATTTCTTTTTATTCTTATTACATAAAGATGAGAAATGAGAATAATTTAGATATTTAGTTCTGATTTTTTTTTTTTTCAAAGATGAGAATTGAGTTTTTAAAGTCATGAAAAATGACTCTGAAACTGTGAGAGTACTGGTTAAAATAACTGACAACATTTTGTCACAGTTTATGTTTTATATTTTAATTTATTTTAAATTGAACAATTTCATTAAATTATTTTTAATTAAAAAATCAAAGTGGTTGATGATTTGGAAATAAAAGGGCGTTACTTTGTTTTTTGCTCAAAAAATTTCTAATTTCTCCCTAAGTTTCGATGAATAAAAACGTTGTCAAATATTTTAATAAATTAGAATAAAAAATATAACAATTAAAGCAGAACGCCTTAAATTAATTTACAAATAAATGGTGCTCTTGATTTGGGTTTCGTTTATTTGATTCTCAGTACTTAGAATAGCTCATAGTCTCTTAGAAAAGTTTTTGGTAATTTATCAAAAGCGTTAGGTTTCTAAATTTATTAAAAAACATACGTTAGTTTGGTATTAGGCCGCCTAGGTCCTAATACTTAGGAGGACCGGAGCGAAATAATAAAATTATATTTTAAATTTTTTAATAAATTAAAAATAATTTATAATGACTTCTTTACATTTTTCTATATACAACCCCGGGACTAGGGGTGTCAATTCGGGTGGGTTGGGTCGGGTTCAGGTCGGGTTGTAAATTTTTTTTTTAACTTTTAACCCGAACTCAACCCGAAACCCCTCAATCCGAACCCGTCTAACCCGACTCCAACCTAGACAACCCGTATAATCCAATCCAAAATAACTTTTTTTGGTTATTTTTTCAATAATTCTTTAATTTTATCTCAATACTTCATCATTATTACACTGATATACATAAAAATATTTTAATTTTTAAAATAAAATTTAATTTAACCCTAAAA
>JBBPFQ010000044.1:3305633-3315758 GCA_037974815.1 Kaempferia elegans
CTTTCTGTGCCCGAGTAGTACTCGGGACTTTCTGTGCCCGAGTAGTACTCGGGACTTTTTGTGCCCGAGTAATACTTAGGACTTTAATTAATTCAGCACTTGCTGTTTGAGTAATCCTCCACTTCATACGCTTATCTGGCATTTTAGACCAGATGTCGTCCACCCTTATAATAGCCGGATCTATATATATTTTTATCAAAAGTATTTACAACTAAAATCAACTGATCACGTGATAATTGGTTGGAAAAAATTGGTTGGAAAAAACAGGTTTGGTGGAAGTGCTAGTGGGGATATTTTGAGGGAAAAAAATTGAATATGATACATTTTAGCAGTAAACATGAATTTATTAATTAAATTAACATATACATTTTATTAAATTTTAAGTGGTGCGAAGTCCTGTAGTGCCACATCGACCGTCGGATCGAAATCAAACGGCTAACGAGAACCTCAAGCTCCCACGTCGTACTCCGGGACCCACAAATATTCCCAATGGCAGCGGCGCCCGCAACAATAAATGAATTTTTTTATAAATCAATGGAAGGGCTTCTGATTAATTATTATTATTATTATTATTATAAAAGAAAAAAATAATATCGTTGGTTTATTGTAGGCTCCATAGTAAATTATAAGGAATATTTTACTCAACGTAATAATCTTTATCATATATCCAATAAAATATTTTAGATCCATTAAAAATTTGTTGAAGCAAACATTGAGGACGATCATTATTACTCAAAACAACTTGTAAAGTGGTTCAGCGATTAATCAGACGTTTATGAATCGATTTTTAATTATGATGTACTGTAAATTAATTTCAATGAAAATTTTGGGATCGAATTGATGACCTCGAGGATTATAATGCCAAAATTTTCGAGTTGTTGAAGATCGAATTTTTTTCTCTTCAAAATTTCATTTTTTAAAGCTTTGATCAACAAATTCTCTCGTATCTTTCACTTATAAAAATCCATTTTTTTTCCTATCAAAATGGATTTCTAGGTGCACATTTTTATTTCTATGTGCAATTTTCTGACCGATGAAAACTTTCGTGTTCGTGGGCTGGAGATCACCGCAGATTCAATGGAGGAGTTTTAATAAAAAAAAATGGCGAGCTCTCTCTCTCCCACAACTTCATCTTTCTCATGGGACGAACTGTGGAACGGAGGAGTTTGATTTGATGGCTGGAAGAGGAGGTCATAATCTCTCAATTTGTTCGCTGCTGGTCTCTCCCAAACTGATTCAAGGGTGAGTCGCTGGTGATCTCCGTTCGAACTTTCCGCTTCCTGCTGTTCTTGTCCTTATGATAAAAAGGGTTTCTTTTTCTTTTTCTCGTTAAAAAAAAATAATAAAAGAGATGTTTTTCCCTCATTCGCTGGTGATTCTTCTATATGATATATTGCTCAGAGTCTTATTTTTCTTTTATTTTTTTCTTTTCTTGCCAATGTTATTGGAGAAAATCAATTCCTGGTTTGATCACTCACTG
The DNA here is from genome assembly GCA_037974815.1 of Kaempferia elegans. Lineage (NCBI taxonomy): Eukaryota > Viridiplantae > Streptophyta > Magnoliopsida > Zingiberales > Zingiberaceae > Kaempferia > Kaempferia elegans. The sequence continues at coordinate 3,307,114 of JBBPFQ010000044.1, forward strand.
AATATTTATTCGTTTGAATGTTCAAAGTTTTGTCATATGAATAAAAGGGGTGTTTTCATTTGTGTTACTGCAGTCAAAGATTTAGTGAGGGAAGTTGTGAAGTTAAGTTGTTTTCTTATGAATAAAAGGCTGCAGCTATCTTGATCCCAAATATCATCATCTCATCTCCTACATTAGGGGGGAAAATGAATGTGCTGAATACAATGCAGATGCAATTTAAATGATTGTATGATCTTCCAAACCATCATATTTGGAAGTTCACAGCCATTGTATATATTTTCAATTCAAAATCATATATGACATTACAAAACGTAGTGTTTGATAGTTTATAATCGCAGTATGGAGGGTTCCTTTGCTAAAGATCAATACAATGTACTGCTTAAGAATTTGTTTTCTGACTGATGGAGCCACCCTCCTTAAGATCACTTACAGAGTAGAGGACTCTAGAATTCTGCCCGGTTGAATGCTAAGTGGTTGTTTTAATTATTGTTGTGTTATCATTAGGATGATATGCCATGTTAATCGTATCATAAATGAGTTGTGTCATGCAGGTCAATAGAAACTATATAAGAATAATCAGATAATTTTAAAAAATAAATTTAAAAGATGTATTATTAACTGAATTCTCTAATGAATTTAAGTCATAACATAAAACTTATCAATACTTTTTGAATGAATTATATTTGCAAATGGATCAATTCGTATCAATCTATTTAGATATTCAGGTCATATTGTGTCACTTCTAGATTTTAGCCTTAGTAATCGTAGGTAGGTCGGGTCAAATTCAGCATTGAATTTAAAAGATGTATCATTAACTGAATTCTAAAGAATTTAAGTCATAACATAAATACTTTTTAAATGAGTTATATTCGCAAATGGATCAATTTGTATCAATCTATTTAGATATTCATGTCATATTGTGTCACTTTTAGATTTTAGCCTTATGATTGTTGAGAATCATACGATGATACCTGATACCAAGCAGTGCTACTTCTAGTTGACTGTATCTTGCGAGATAATTGATAGCATCTGAAATGGCGGGTACCTTATTGCAGGCTGCTTCTCATTTCTCGATCCTTTATGCTAATTAAAACTGCTTCATAGTTTTTCCTAATTCCTTCTTCAATTTTCTGCCAGTGTCTATTACCATCTTTTCCATAATTATTTTTCAATTTGCAGGGAGATGTTTCAGCTGAGAATAAATCAGAAAAAAAAAATGAAGCGTTAGATATCGAGTCTCATGCACTCATCTGATAAGTGTTGTGGAAGTCCAAAGATGACTGAGCAATTCAAATTCCTAATGGAATTGCAAAAATTGGCTGTGTTAGCCTCATTGCATCATATCACAGAAAGTTGTCTTGTAAAGGATCAACCTGAATGAAAAAAAGCATAACGACGATCAGCAAGATGTAGACGATGCATCCAAGAAAGTTGCAGCCAAAGGTTACCATGAATGAAAAAGCACAACAGCAACCAGCAAAATGTTGATGATGCATCCAAAAAAGTTGCAGTCAAAGGTTAGCTGCATCTGCTACTCATAAAAATTAAAAAGAATTAGATGATGCATCTGCAGTCAGAGGTTGATGCTTTAACTTTCTTCTAGCTCATTATATTACAGTATAATTTTAAAGGACAAGAGAAGGAGAATGATTAAATGCATGTGTTTTAGTTCAACTGAGATACCATTTTATGTTGAGTATGATTGAATGTTGTTTAACTTAGCTTTGTTTTACCATTTTGATATGCTCCAATCACTATGTAGCATAGAATGAACTATTTCATTCCTCCTCAAGTAGTGTGTTCTCAGATGGTGTAGCAATCTTCGGTGCCAAACACTACTTCAGATGTTTGCAATGCAAGGACTCACCATTTAACACCCATCAACCCCGAGAGAATCATTTCCTTCTTTGCTTCCTTATAAGTATCACCCTGTTTCCTTTCTAATGGTATCATTGTTGTTTACTGATAAGTTTGTATGTGTCTCTGATCACAGTCTCTGTCATGCAATCTTAACATTATCGATCAATTTGTAACTTTTGGCAAATTCAGAAAGACAAAATCTTAGCCAATTGTTTCTCCATATTATCACAAGCACCTAAGAAAGAGTAGTTGAGCTCCAATCTATTCTTAATTTTTGTTCTTGCGTTCTTCCTCTTCACTAAATAAGCAAGGGACTAATGAGTTCATTAAACTGCATATTGCTACTTCTCTGGTACTTGCTTTAGGTTCCGTGGCAGTTTTCTCTTCAATGCCATTTATGAAAATTATAGTAGAAATTGGACTAAAGATCATAAAATTAGAACCTCGTTTGAGAACATGTCAATGTTGCAAGATGAAACAGAATTCATCAGGAAACTGGGAATTGTGAACATTTACAGTCATTAAAATATTGCAATCTGTTCCTTTGGCTTGAAAGTATGAAAGTATTCCACGAACTGTAGGTCACTTTCGTACTTGCCATGTGCAGATCTCATTACAAGGGCATTGTCTACTGTGAAGTCTTGGCCTCTCACGAGCTTATCAGATGAGATAATAGAAACAACATATCGGGTTTGTATAAATATTGGGTTTGTAGCTTTAAACTATGACCAAAGTGTCAAATAAATCAAATTTTAGAGTGTTTAGGATTTTTTTTACTGAATGATTCTGTATGGTGGAGCATTATGGAGCCTAATAGATGCTTTGGGGAGTTGGCAGATGTTATAGGAGACCATGAGCCTTGAAAAAGAGAGTTTCTTCTTAAAATTCTCTAGTGTTTGGGAAGTGTTTCCCTATTATTCAAGAAACTAAATATTCATCTCTGCTCTAGTTACTATACCTTTTTAATAAAATTTTCCATCTTTAGCGTACCAAATATCATTCAAGCTTGTGACAGACATAAAAGTTTCCCTATTATTTTCAGGTCTCCCATGGGAACTTGGATTCTTGCATATTTCACTCCTGCAAGATATTATCATCGACAAAGCCAAGCCATTCCAGTTCCTCATAGATATCCTGAACATCAATTTTATGTTCGGATGACTAATAATTGGTACATTGAAAGCACACTACACTACATTCAATGCAGGAAAAGGAAAACATACCGCACCAAAGTACTACTACATCTGCGCAAAATGAACAAGTATGAGTGACAAAGCAAGGCTGTATTTTCAGTCTCCATTCCACTACTTGCCTGCAAAATGAGGTAAAATGTTCATTCATGTTTTATGCAGGGAAATAGGTTGTGTGTGATTTCATCTTAGTATACTCATTTTCCCTTTTGATGCTTGTTTGCCATCTTGTTTTGTGCCATGGATCGATAAATGTTTCTGATATGAATGAAAATCATGAAACGATACTGAAGAACTATGAAGCTGAAATGTCAGCACAAACCAAGTAGTTCCCGTTAAGAATTCTGCATGCTTTAAGTTACATCAAAGTCATTCTCAATTCACATCTCTCGAGTGAATTTACAAGGTGCGATCTAACTATTTCTCATCATGTCTGATTCCAATATGGAACCATGACTCAGCATCTTGATTGAGCTACTTAAATGGCAGACATGCACACACTGCCAATCCTGCTGCACGCGCACACTCATCCATTGGTCATTACCATTAGCCAAAGACAGTCATTTCTCCATTCAACATCTGCCTACCAAGACAACCAAACAAGGCCATTGCTTAAATAAAATGCAGATATCCACTCTAAGCAATGTCTGACGTGACAATTTCCACTCAAACAAAAAGCAGAACAATTACCATTAACAGCACAAGGATAAGCTGAAGCGTTTCTGATAAGCCTTTCAGAACACTCTTATTTCCATGTGAAGCACTCTGGCCTCTCCACTAACTCACGCTCATCCAATTCCACTGATCTTTTGTTTGGAGCAAAATAGTTTTGTTAATGACATCTTTCAGATCTTTTAATGGTGGTGGAGACTGGAGATTGCAACTTTCGGCAGTCTGAATCAGTCCACTACATTTTGCATGGGCATCACTGATAAATTAGACTACTTTAATTGCTAGTGGTAGGTGCAGAGTTTGATTTCAGAGATAACACTGAACCACTTCTCTAAGGTTTTGTGTAAAAGCTTCTCTTCTGTTTTAAAGAAATGTGAAATTTAACCTCCTATTATTGTAATTCAGGTATATGGGTTTTGGTGGAGCAGGATGACTCGGTTCGGCCCCACAGATCGACCCTGAGGTAAATTTGGAACACGGAGATACATGACACCCAGAGTCACCATGAAATTTAACCTCCTAGTATTAAATCAACTTTTTCATTGTTTTTTAAGCTAAACAAAGGGTTCATAAGTCAACCAATGAAACCCTACCAAGGCATATCATTGAGTCCTATGCACAAATCCAAATAAACCAACATCACTATATGAATAGAAACAAAAACATCACCAGAGAATTCAATCAAATCAAACATAATAAGTCAACGAAAAGAACTTTAGCACTTTAATTATGCTTTTAAAAAGAGGTCAATTATTTGGATGACATGGTTTTGCTAAACTTCTTACAAAATATGTTTGTTTTAATTTCTCATTCCTTGGATTATTTTATCATGTAATTCTTAAATCCAACAGTAAACAATATAATTATTATTTTTTATTTATCTTAGGTCTATGAGCCTTCGATCTAACTAATCCTAGAGGTTAACGATTCAGTCCCACAAATCGGCCACCGGGTAAATCCGAAAAGCACAAGAGGGTCATGACATGACATTTAACATCACTAATGGTTTAAATTTCGTAAGAAATGCCTAGTATGAGATTTGAACTCTTGTTGCTTAGGAATCATCTTACCTCTTACCATCACATCGTACGTTATGAAACAATAATATAATTATATTATAGTAAAAGATGAAATCATTAGCATAACAGCTTAATTTTATAATTATATCGCAACAATATAGTTGTATTACATTGATAGGTGAAAGTAATTTAATAAAATTATGACCAAGAATAGGACTACTTAGACACATTGATGGTGTTGACTCACACAAAATACATGTTTATATATCTGTATTTATATTAAAAAGAAAAAATAAAGTTGATGCAATTATTTAGAAAGAGAAGGGCGCATAATAAAAAAGCGAATCTACACAGTGGGGATTGAACTGTGCGGTCGGGCTGGATGAGTCCAAATCGGTCGCACAGAGTTGCAATTAAAGGCTTTGACCGTTGACTTTATATCCCAACCAGCTACGGTCGCCGTCGCGCCAGGCGGGCCGCCACTGTCCCCTCCTCCTCTCCCTCCTGCCAAACCCACGCCGCCTTCTGCCTCCTCTCCACTTCGATTAATTTAGCGATAATATCAAATATATCTTCAAGGAGAAGTCCAAGGATCAAATTAAATTTAATACGGATAAGAGATAAGAAGCAACAAAGGTTTCTGCAATGAAGTGGAGTCAAAACCAAGCCAACCTCTCGCTCTCTCTAATTCTTTCTCCGTGCTCAGTTCTTCCCCGATTGGGGGTTGTAGCGTGATCTTGGTGATGAAACTTGTCGCAGAAGCTAACGGAAGTCTAAGCATTGCTTGCATCGCGGAAAGCTGCCGCCTTTGCCAATCAAAGCATCAAATCTCATGGTAAGCAGAGGAAATCTCTTGATTTTTTATTTGGTTCTTCTTTTGAAGTTCTAAAGCATTGTTGCTTGTATGGAAGAATTCTTGGGAATCCCAAAAGATTTCTTTTGGCAAAGTTTCGAGCTCCCATAAAAGAACCACCTTTACCACTTGATGCGACTCCTAGCTTGCTCTACGGTTATGAAGAAGGGGAGCAACTTCGTCTATGTGTTGAATCAAAGATTCAAGTTTTGGTTCTTGGTGCTCTTCTTCTTCTCCGACGCTTCGCCCGGCAATTCCCAGAGCTGCGACCGTGCAGATTTAGTCGCCCTGGAAAGCTTGTTCAGAGGCCTGGATTCTGGGATTCCAGGTTGGAGCTTCGATACATCTGATTCCAATTGCTGCAGCTGGGAAGGTGTTTCTTGTGGAAATTCTGGAGTACTCAGAGCAAGAGTGGTTGGTTTGGATCTCCAAAATAGGAGCTTGAAAGGCTTCTTGTCTGATTCCTTGGCAGATTTGGATCATCTCTCAAGCCTCAACCTTTCCCTCAACTCTCTTCAAGGCACTGTTCCATCTAGACTCTTCAATCTCACCAAACTGAAGCACCTAGATCTCAGCATGAACAAGCTATCGGGGCCTATTCCTCCAGATTCATTCCTTCCCTCGATCGAAGTCTTCAATGTCTCATACAATGCTTTCAGTGGCAAACACCCAATTTTATATCGGTCTACCAGGTTGCTGGTTCTTGACATCAGCTTCAATGAGTTATCTGGTGGTATGGACACTGAAATCTGCAACTATTCGGCCCGAATTCGAGTCCTCCGGTTCTCGGCAAACTCATTATCCGGTGAATTCCCTCTGGGATTTGGCAATTGTGCTTTCCTCGAAGAGCTCTCCATGGATGCGAATGGAATGTCCGGGACTTTGCCGGATGATTTGTTCAAGTTGTCATCTTTGAGGAGGCTGCATTTGCAGGAGAATTTGCTCCATGGTTTACTTAGCTCAAGCTTAGGTAACCTGTCCAACCTTGAGCTCTTGGACCTTTCCTTTAATTCTTTATCTGGCAAGATTCCCGATGCGTTCATTAGATTAACAAAGCTCAAGTATTTGTCTCTTCAGTCCAATAATTTCAGTGGCAGTTTGCCTTATTCTTTGTCCAACTTATCGCCACTTGCTTTGCTCAACTTGAAGAACAATTTTCTCACCGGCAAGATCAGTCTCAATTGCATGGCAATGAATCAGCTTAGCTCACTTAACCTGGGGTCTAACTTCTTCACTGGCACCATTCCTCACAATCTTTCTCAGTGTGTAGAGTTGAGGACCTTGAACCTAGGCAGAAACAACCTTACTGGTGAAGTCCCGAGCAGTTTCAGGAACTTTAGCTCGCTGTCCTATCTCTCACTTTCCAATAACAGCTTAACTAACATATCATCTGCATTGCTGATTCTGAAGGAAGTCCACAGCCTTACTGGTTTGGTACTCACAAGGAACTTCCATGGCAGTGAGAGGATTCCGATCAATGGGATTCAAGGATTCAGGAAGATACAACTTCTGGCTATTGCAAACTGTGGCCTTTTGGGATCCATTCCAACTTGGTTGTCCAATTTGAGAGAGTTAAATGTTCTTGACTTGTCATGGAATCATTTGGAAGGGAGCATACCTTCATGGATAGGGGGTCTTGATCACCTCTTCTATGTGGATTTATCGAATAACTCACTGAGTGGAGAAATTCCAATCAGTTTGACAGAGATGAAGAGCCTGATATCTGGAAATAGCTCACAGTTTGGACCCCCAGATGAGGACTTCCCTTTCTTTGTTAAGAAGAACATTAGTGGCAAGGGACTGCAGTATAATCAAGTCAGTAGCTTCCCACCATCTCTAATTCTGTGCCAAAACATGCTTGTCGGACCGATTTCACCAAATTTTGGGAACCTCAAGAGGCTTCTCGTGCTTGATCTGAAGCAAAACAGGTTGTCAGGGAACATCCCAGATGAGTTATCAGGAATGTCTAGTTTGGAGTCTTTGGTTTTGTCTCACAACAATCTCAGTGGAAGCATTCCTTCCTCACTGATCAAGCTCAACTTTCTATCAAGTTTCAGCGTGGCTTACAATGACTTGTCGGGTCCGATCCCTGTAGGAGGCCAGTTTTCGACTTTCTCAACTTTGGATTTTGAGGGGAATCCAGGTCTTTGTGGCTTTCACTTGAAACTATGTGATTCTGAACAGCATGAGGGGCAGACTGAACAAAGGAGGAGAAGCAAAGGTGTGATCATAGTTATGGCGTCCGGAATTGGAGTTGCAACATCTACTCTTCTTGCTTTCATTTACTTTCTTGTGTCGAGGAACCATTGCAGTCGACAGGATGATGGTTTAAAGGCGGCAGATGATGCAAATTCAAACGAGGACTTAGAGGGAGCTGAATCCAGATTGGTGCTTCTGTTTCACAACCTGAACAATAGCAGCAAGTTGAGCATTGGTGACATCTTGAAATCCACCAACCATTTTGATCAGTCCAACATCATTGGCTGCGGAGGCTTTGGCCTTGTTTACAAAGCAATCCTGCCGGATGAGAGAAAGGTAGCCATTAAGCGTCTTTCGGGTGACTACTTCCAAATGGAGAGGGAATTCCAGGCTGAGATCGAAACACTTTCACGAGCTCAACATCGAAACCTTGTTCTTCTTCAAGGATACTGTAAGATTGGCAGTGACAGACTCCTAATCTATTCTTATATGCAAAATGGAAGCTTGGACTACTGGCTTCATGAAAAACCTGATGGTGGCACACTACTAGATTGGCACAAAAGGCTTCAAATTGCACAAGGTGCGGCGAGGGGACTAGCCTACTTGCACCAATCCTGCGACCCACACATCTTGCACCGCGACATCAAGTCTAGCAACATCCTGCTCGATGAGAACTTTGAGGCTCATCTGGCCGACTTCGGCCTCGCGAGGCTGATATTTCCGTCCGATACTCATGTCACCACAGACTTGGTCGGCACATTAGGCTACATTCCTCCAGAGTATGGACATTCCTCAGTTGCTACTTTCAAGGGCGATGTGTACAGCTTTGGTGTGGTGCTTCTGGAGCTACTC
>JBBPFQ010000044.1:3380644-3390821 GCA_037974815.1 Kaempferia elegans
GCCCCACCGATCACGATCTCCCGCCTGACGCCGACACCACCTTTGCCCTCCCTCCCCAGCTCGTTACCCGATTCAACCACGCCATCCAGGACTCTCTTCCCGCTTCCTTCCGCGCCTACCTCGCCTCCCTCCTCGAAGCCGAGCTTCCCCTGCTCTGCCTCATCGCTGACATGTTCCTCGGCTGGACCGCCCCCATCGCGGAACAGCTCGGCGTCTTCCATGCCACCCTCTACACCTCCGGACCTTACGCCATGTCTATCTACAACTCGATATGGATCAACCTCCCCCACGCTGATGGCCGCCACGGAGACGACGACGAGATCACCGTCCCGGGTGTGCCCGGGATCACTGTGCGCCGCAGCCAGCTGTCGCGAAACATGCGCTCGGCCGCGTCGAATCCGGATCACCCCAGCGGCCGGTTCGTGCAACACCAGGCGGAGTGCTGCCGCCGCTCCCGCGCCACTCTGTGGAACACTGCGGAGGCCCTCGAGAAGCCGTTCCTCCAATTGTGGGCTGAGTCAACGGGGCAACCAGTTTTCGCCGTGGGTCCTCTTTTCTCCGCCGCCGGAGGTCGAGGCGCCGTCGTGCACGATGGAGGCATCGCCGCGGAGTGCTTCGCGTGGCTTGACCGCCAAGCACCTGGATCCGTGGTGTACGTGTCGTTCGGGTCGCAGAACCGGTTGCAGCCGGAGGAGGCGGCCGATCTGGCGGCGTCGTTGGAGAGGCACTCCAGGCCGTTCCTATGGGCCGCACCGGCGGCGGACCAAGACCCGCCCCAGGCCGCGATGAGACAGGGGATTGGGATGTTGGCACGCGGGTGGGTCCCTCAGGCGGCGATCCTTGGGCACCCGGCGGTGGGGGCGTTCGTGAGCCATGGCGTTTGGAACTCGACTCTGGAAAGCCTCGGATCTGGTGTCCCAGTGGTGTTCCGGCCGATAGGAGGGGAGCAGTTCTTCAACGCGAAGTTGGTGGTGGAATTGCTGGGGGCGGGAGCGGTGGCGGCGGCAGGTGGCGCCGAGGCAGCGGAAGCGGTGGAAGAAGTGATGGCGGACGAGGAGCGAGGGAGAAAGGTGAGGCGCAGGGCGAGGGAGATCGCGGCGGAGATTACGGCGGCCGTGGCGGAAGGGATCGATGGCATCGGTGAGTCGCTGCGTGCGTTGGATGAGTTCATGAACTTAGTCACCCATCGACGTTGACTTTCATCACTTTTTACTTCCGTTTTGCTGATCGTACGAGAAATTAATAACATTCCGACTATATAAATTATCCACCAATAAATTAAATCATATTTATTATTATTATTTATTAACCAGGCGTTCAGGAATTTATCTGATATTCTTTCTTTTATTTAATTCATTTATCAGAAAATTTTAAAATATTATTTATACACATTTAAAAAAATTAATTTTTAAAACATTCATTCTATTTTAAAATTTAATTTCAATCATTTTATTATTACGTAGAAGATAAAGCAAGTTTTTATAATAAGTATTTAAATACTTAAATACTACTTTTTAAAATCTTAAAGTTTCAAATTTAATTGTGGGATATTCTTAGTTTCTCATATATTTTAGGATGAAGTCTTAATCTCAGTGAATTAATAAATAAAGTATTTAAAAATGTTATGTTGATGGATTGTCTACTACAAATATTTTCTAATTTATGTTGATGGTTGATAAAAAAAAATTATAAGACTAGATTGGTTTTCCTAAAATTAATTGTCGTAAAATAAATACTTAATATCAACTGACAATGCATCGAGATTCTCCCAAATGACTAGCTGGTGAGGTGACTCAAATATTTGGCCGATGCTACCAAAAAGAGCAGGGATCACCTAACAAAAGGCATTGGGAAATACCTAACACTTGTACTCTCAAGTTAAAAGCAATAGTAGAAAGAGGAAATAAGAGTAGCAAGAAATTAGGAGATGATAATAATCTGGTTACTTTCATATTTGTCATACCATTTTATACCCCATTGAGTGACCTTTCATCATCCCTTATTTAATGCTATGACATTAATTACAGCCAGTACTATGAATGCCAGCAAAATGATTTTTTTTTTTTACTATTTCCCTTTATTATGTATAATTTCATTTCTTCTTCTTTCTCTTTTAATGAACAATAAGGCATCATAATTAATATATAACGATGGTTATTATTAACACCGGGTGATCATTAATATCTTTGACCTTTTATCTCCAACTTATTGAATGCCAATGTATATTCTTAGATTGTTGGCTCAGCAAGGTCATTGTCAAAGACATAATCGCTCAGGTGTTAAGCTATTCGCGAAAAGGTTTATAGTGTAAGGCCACCTCGGAAAAGGTTTATCCGCATCCCGGTCGGCCAAGCTATCCTCTTCTCGGTCGGCTAGGTAATTTTTGTCTTTATCGGTAAGGTGTTAAGCTAGTCCATCTTTGACTTCCCCATCCACATAGACAAATATTTTAACTTAGGCAGGATATATAGAGGCTCTTTCATTCATCCACATACTAAAAAAAATCTCAAAGTTTTGATAATCCATGACATGATTCTTCAAATTATAAATGATTCTTGAGAAAAAGGGCAAAATTCGCTCAACTTGGAATTTTATTAATATAAATCTCATCCTAATTCACTAGTATATAAATGGTAGAAAACTTCTCATAGGGTCGAATGAGTCATCTTCGAAATTAATTAGTCTGTTTAAAAAGTTATATTTCTAGTGTCAACTAAAAAGTAATATATAAAATTAAAGAGATAAAATTTTAAAAAAAATTTAAATTATGTAAATCTGAGTATTTTATAGTTAAAAGAAAGTCTAATTATATTGTTTATCTTAAAAATATTTTTATTGTTATAATTATTTTAAAATGATTTTAATGACTTAACTAAACTCTATAACAACATTGAAATAAAAAGATATTTTTATATAAAATACATGATAATCTAAAAGAAAAATTAATGACCTTTGAACAATTTAGATAAACACCGTTTCTCTATTTTTGTCCAAATAAAAACCTTTTAGTAGTAATTTCAGACACTGCACTGGTAGCATTATTGTTCTCACATTCTTCTTCAAGGACAACTCACGTGGGGACTGACGTGGATCAGGCCAAGAACTTTGAGCTTTCTTTTTCTTGTTTCCTCCAAATAAGGGCTATCGACAGAACCTCACTAATGACTTCATCGACAAAGTGCCATACTTCCCCATCTGCATGCATGTCTTCTTATGTTTGGTTCACTTGTGGCAGCTTAGCTACAAACTCGTAGCTATGCACGTCTGTGCTTGTGTCGATATATGGATGTGAGAAAATACATATTAGAGGTCCAAAAGTTGGTAACCAGACCAGAACTATGTTTGAATTCTAATAACCATATCAGAAAATGGTTTTCCAGACAGAGATGGATCATCATAGGGGCTATCCTGGGCGGTTGTCGCCTAACCCTATTTCCCAACACTTTTTATTATTTTATAAAGGCTAGGTTTTCTCCACAACAAAAGTTGGCGACAAGTGGGTTAGGGCGACGCTGCGACGAGCACGAGTCGGCGACAACAATCTTCAATTCTTCACGGCAACGAGTTAGAATTTCAGCCTCAGGTATTCCTTCAATTCTTCTCTTAATCTCTTCTTTCTGTCCTACCTATTGAGATCGGCGGTCGGCGGATCGCCTCTCTCTTTTGCCGGGTCTGTCGGCGCGAGCGTAATCGAATCGCGCGACCAATTTGCACGTTATGCGGCTTCCGCCCCCTGCAGCCAGTGCCCAACGGCTTGCTCGGTGCCTCAGTTGCTCCTGCTGGCGATGGGCAGGCGCCCTGCCCTGCAGGCTGCAACGACAGGGAAGCAAAAAGGAATACTGTTTAGTGTACTGTAGTGTTTTGTTTTTGAATTGAAGTAAAGATAAACGAATATGTGAATTACTGTTTAGTGTAGTTGTTGTTTGTGAATTGAAGATAAACGAATATGTGAATTGAAATAGTGTAGTGTGTTGTTTGTTTTATTGTTTGATTATCTATTAGATCAAAAGATGAAATTCAGAAATTGTAAGTGAAATTGTGAGTAAAATTGTGAAAATAATACTGTTTTTGGTGTTTCCTTTTCACACACACACCCTTCCTGCCTTCTTGCTTCTCTCACAGATTTTAGATTTTAGAAGAAGTAGAAAGAGACCTAATACATCAGAAAAAGCAGCTGCAGCTCAAGACCAGAGACATTATTTTCTTTTTCACTATTTTACTTGTTACCAATATATGAAACATTGGTTTATAATCTATTAACAAATAGGAGATATGTTATCAATTTTTTCACTCTACTTGGTAGTTGGTAAGAATGGTTAAATCTAGATACTGCCAAAACCCTAAAGAAAAAAGAAACTAAAGTAAAAATAAAAGAAACTAAATTAAAAATATTATTATATCTTATTATTCATCTGTATTTTTATGTCTTACACTCATTATTCATTTTTGTCGCTTGTACTTTAGGTTTAAAATTTTAAACACAGTGTGATCTTTGAGCATCGAAGCTTTCTTACTTTGAATATTAGTCTCAGAAAAGTAAGTTCTTTTATCTTTTTCACTCATTGTTTGTAATTTTTTTTTAGTATAAATTGTGATCACTGATCAATTATTATTTTAAAATTGCTCTATTTGTAATTTAATATTTTTTGCATTATTATATATGAATTTTATGTTTCAAAATCTCGCATGACACACCTTTGTTAAATAGTAGAATGTAAATGACTATTTTTTGTTATATATATTTTGGTAATAATATGTAATTTGTTATATTAAGTTAAGCCCCCCTAATTCTAATTCCTGGATCCGTCCCTGCCTTTTACCATCATTAAAGTCATTCATTCAAATTTGGACTTGTCATCGATACCGTCAAATAATTTAGATAGAGTAGATTAAAATTTTATCAAATAAATATAAATATGCCAATCTATATCGATTGTGTGTATAGATAGACTGACCCGTGATAAGCTCGGAATGCCTCACAGATTGAAAATATTTTTTAAAAAATTTAAAATTAAAGTAAAAATACTCTGGTGCCCGCTCAGTTAATATAAAATTGAAACTTAATTTTTAAAATATTTTTTAATAATAATAATAATATTTTTATTATTTTTTAATTGACGTATACCAACCTCTTCGAATCCATGGCCTCTCAGCATGTCTTACTTGTAACGGAACAACTTTCCCCCCATTTACTCTGCCCTTTTCTTCATTTTTATTAAAAAAATATATACAGTTTAGATCACTTGGTCTGCAATCCCTAGTCTTTGTCTGGTCTCTTCTCACATTTATACTTCGGATACTGTTTTATTTATGCTCAAATTGATAAAATTTAGTTAAAATATTTTCACTTACATAAAAAATAAGAATTCACTTGCTAAAAAGATAAAAATAGATACACTTTAACTATAAATTATCTGAGTACGTCACTAATGAGTTAGATAGTCTTTCTGAAAAGTTTAAACGTAAATGAAATAATATTCAAAGTGTGAATGTAAATGAAATAGTATCCAAAGTGTAAATTAGAGAAAGGACCCGGAGAAAACTAAAGATTATAAATCAAGAGATCCGAACTGTAATATACATTGAGTAGGGCTGTAAACAAGTCGAGCCGAGCTAAACTTTAGGGTGTTCAAGCTTGTTTGATAAGGTAACCTTGCCAAGCAAAGTCGAGCCCAAAATGAACCAAACTTTTCAAATTAGTGTTCAAGCTTAGCTTGATTTATTTTTTATGAGTTTGAGCTTGGTTTATTTATATATTGTCGAGCTTTCAATTCAAGCTTCACTTGAGTGTGATTCGTTTGGATATTATCGAGCTTTTAATTCAAATTTGTTTGATTGTTTAAAACTTTTATTTGTTTGATTGATTACTGAGCTTGTAAATTTAAACTTGTTTGTTTAATTTTTTAAATGTTTATTTAACATATTAATAAGAGCTTTATTAATGAACATGGTTCACGAACATTGTTCACGAACGCTGTTCACAAACCTTAACAAGCCAAACACATATGTGTTCAAGCTTGTTTCTTTAGTTTAACAAGTTATTCAAGCTTGTTTATTTAATTGATCTTGTGTGTGTAGAACAAACATAAACAAGCTCATACCAAGCCAAACACCAATCTTATTCATGAATTTTCAGTTTATTTACAACCCTGGGGGGGGGGGGTCACAACCTCTGTCCACAAAGGTGCTAAATGAGACAGATTATTATGTTATCGGTGGACGAACAAAAAACTCTACCCTCTGGAGCCTTAGCTCTCTGCCCAAAGTTGCATTTGATTATTTGAGGATTGCTAGCGGGCATGCTAGTTCCTCTTCTTCTACTGATGTGCAGTCTCTTTAATATGTGAAAATCAATAACTGCACACTCAACTAGCCTCGATGGATAAGAGGATGGCTGAAATGGATTAGTGGAAGGTCGCTGAGGATTAGAGGAGAGTAGAGGACGATCGGAGGAGAGCCGACGAGGATCGAGGAAGGAGGCTAATAATGAAGCTCTCATGGCTAATTTCATCCCGACATAACATGGGTTTGAGTCACAAGAGACTCAATACCCATCAGACCGTGTTGATTAGCTTTTCTGAGATATGTTTAACTACTAAGTTTTTTATTTACAATACATAATTCATGTTAAATATATCTATTCTGTTTTGATATTCTAATCTGCTCATTTCTAAATATATTACTATTTGTTTCAAGAGTCTATATTGACATATTAATCATCATCATCTACTCATTTCTATCCATGTATCAAAATTGGTTATACATATATGAAAATTTTTTAATTTTATATAAATATGATCATAATTTATCATATTTGACTTTCTATAGGATTTTCTATTACTACCTTATATATGAATGTATTATTTGGAATTTTTTAATATCATGATATATATTTAGATATCTAATTATGTAAATTTAGATTTAGATATGAATATTTGGATAGATTAGTTTGTTTTTATTATTGTGATTTGTTTAGATTTTGTTTATTTTAGATGGTTGTTATTGTTTCTATTATAGATATTTAGATTCTTTTTATTAGTTTGTTTCCTTAATTTAGTATGTTTATTTGTATCAATGTTAGTTTATTTGTATTTGTGATATTATGGATTGTATGAAATGTATGTATGAATTGTTAGGATGTACGAAATGTGCTTGTTATGTGTGGATTGTGAAATGTGATTGTATGGATGTATATGATTGTTTGTATGTTTGAAATACCATCGTCTGCAATCGTTTCTTGTATATATGGAAATTGTAAATAGGGTAGATCCTGAATATAAATTGTTTCTTGTTAATTATTTTTTATTACCAACAGAATATTGACGGAATTAGTATTCCATCGGAAAATATCAACATGGTTTACCAACAGAAACAGTGCACCGTACCCATCGATAATTTCCGATGGAAACACTATTTTCATCGATAAATATCGAAATTTTTTATCAATGGAAACACTACTCCCGTCGGTGGTTTTCGACGGAAACCCTATTCTATCTATGATTTCCGACGGAAACATTGTTTCCATCGGTAAACCCTTTTAGGGATTTTCCAATGAAAACGGTGTTTCTATCTATAAACCCCGACAAAAACATTGTTTCTGTTGAAAAAAATTACTCCAAACATTTTATTTCCATTGAAAAATATTACTATGGAATTTAAATTCCATCGGTATACATTCAAAGAATTTAAATTCTATCGGTAAAATTATAAGATACAACAATACATAATAATAAAAATAATAAGTGTTAATTGAAAAATAATTTTATAGAATTTTCTAAAAAATTATAAAAAATTTTAGGATTTAAACGGAGTCTATATGACATGTTTAAGGAGATAGATCTATCGGGCTAGGAGAAATCCTATTTGGAATATCCCTTAAGTGAGAGTTGATTAAGCTAATTAAACCTAAGTTTTCTTAATTAACCTAAGTATAAAAAAATTTAAAACCTATGTCTACAGTTCCTATTCACCCGATCCCCCTTTCCTCTCTCAACTCTGACAGTCGTCTCCCATTGTCCGACACTGACGTCCCCGACCCATCGCCACCGGCCATTCTTCGATCACGAATGAGAGACTAATCTCCCTTTTGGGGTTGCCCCTTTCTTTCCCCTCTCACCAAGCCCCTCTATCCTGATCCACTGTCGGTCTCTACCCATGCCCTCTCACAATTGCCGAGAGCATCAACGACAAGCCACCTCCCCATTGGGCCACCTCGGTGTGTGACGGTCGGGAGGCTATTGTTGTACGCAACTCCATATTATGTTGTCAACTATTGCGTGAGCCGTCACCCTCCCCAAATTCTCTTGATCTACCATCGCACCCTGCACCGACCAAATGCATCAAAGTCGTGACCACCCTAGCAAGACTCATAACCTCTATGGCTAGTTATTTCTGTAGGCATGCCAATTCATCGTAGTTGCTGCCTATCCAACGCCACTGGTCATTTTCTCCACTTCGGCCACTGGTCGCTATGAGTCATCACTGGAGAAGAAGAAGCTACAGGGTAACAAAGAAATTTCAATTGGAAGTGTATTTGTCTTGATTAAATCATGTTAGCTTCAATTGATAGAGTGAAATAATGATAAATAGTAAAATTTAGTTGAATTTAATTACTAAATGGGAATGAGAATTGGGAAAGAAAATGATTGGTGGGTTAAGGATAAGCTTTTTATCTTATTGATCATGTTGAGAAATTAAGTATATTTTGATGATGAAAGATTGCCATAATTTAATTAATTTACTCATAAGAAGATTAGATGTGAAAGAATTGTGGGATAATTAAGTTAATCCAATTAGGGGTTCCTAAATGAATTAAAATTAGGTTTAGCTATTCATATTTTTACCTGAGTTTGATACTTACATACTTGATCTTAGAGATGATCTATTTATTATCTATACAATCTCGTATGTATTGACGTGTATGGTGTGTACTATAAGAGTTATCATGCTAATTGTTCATATACAGTAGTCGTGCACATGTATAGAGTGTGTACTATAGGAGTTATCATATTTGTCTGCTTATATTTTGCAGAGTACATACAAGCGTGGAGTGTACTATAGGTGTTTCTATTTGACAATATAGGACGTTTGGTAGACACCTAGTAGATCTTTTCATACATATAGATATATGTGATTGATAGATTAAGTTTCTAAATATACCTGTGTTTATCATGTTATTGCATTGATGATGACTATATTTGAGTCATGGATATTAACATCATGCATATCATTGCATTGCTTATGTGTTGATGGACTATGTCTTCCTTGTGGTGTGAGAGAGTTGTCAGTCATATTCGCTGCCCACTAGGCCACTCAAGGGTAGTGATAGCTAGAGTTGGGTGTAACTTATCCTATAGTGTTTGTTGGGACCTTTGACACTAGCTAGAGGAGGTGAATAGATGATCACCCAAATCCTTTTACTTCCTGTACTTATTAGCATAGCGGAATACAAAATAACAAGTAGAAAACTAAACATAATTAACAAGACACAAGACAAATGCTAACACATCTGTTTAAATGGTTTGGAGATGATGTTCTTACTCCATAGTGTGTCAATAGGGTAAACGACTCCAGTGATCTTTCGGTGGATCAATCCTCAGCAAAAAATTGGCTAGCACAATCCTCCTTGTTAGTGGAGAAACCTCGCCACAACCTAGATCAAGATCTTGGATTGCTTATGAGCTTTGGACACTCTATTAGGGGTTAACCACCTCTAATTTTGTCAACCTAGCTCAAGCATCCCAAGATTTATTATATAGAGCTCGGGTGGAAACACTCAAACAATGTTTTCGCTACCAGTCTACTGATGTACTTATGAGTTGACTGGTCACTCATTGTAATTCTACAGTTACATGCAAACGGCTCGATACTAGTCGACTGCCCTAAGGACCAGTCGACTGATCCACATGAGTTGAGCGAACATAAATATTTTGTTCTCTCAACTCATGTGGATCAGTCAACTGAACCACCACCAGTTGATTGGTGTATGTACGAGTCGACTAGTAAACCCTAAACCTAGGATTTTACCCTTGAGTAGACTCTCTCTACACTCGTCCTCACCTGCACAATCTCGACCTTACCTTCTAGCCTCCTCCATCAGGCTTGCATCCCTTGGATGCTTCCCCATCCTTCACATCTTTCCTTCAAGAGCTTCCATCGACCTTGTCCTTATTATAGG
>JBBPFQ010000044.1:3556851-3589099 GCA_037974815.1 Kaempferia elegans
TCGTATTCTAAATTCGTTATTCTTAAACCTAAGTCTATTTATGGATTAGTTTTCGTTGGTGAAAATTTTAATCCGGGGACCGTGGTGGTATCACTATGAGATTCCGAGCACGATTTCCAACACTTCTCCATGGTTAAGTATCAAACAACCTTGACCTATTTAGCATCTTTCCCTTGAAAACTCTCAATTAGACTTCCAACTGTCAAAAACTAGTCAACCATAATCCACTTGGACTTCTCCACTGTCAAATATATGATCAACCTTGGCCTACATGACATCTCGCTTAACTATCAAACATTTTAATCAAACATCAAAACCTAATTAGAGCTTGATTAACCTTGAACAGAGGTCAATTGCACCAACAATACAAAATTAGGAGATACCTAGGATACACAAGCCCCCCTTTTAAAACAAGTTGAAGAGAGGAATCAAACGAAGCATGACTTATGTAGCTCAAGATGTCATCCTACGTACGAAGCTCAGGTCAAGGAGTGCTTGGGATGTCGCGCAGTGGTTGTCTCGAGAGTTTGAGTTGAGTTACTTGCCAAGCAAGGTGCTCAGGCTACCGAGCTATAAGAGCGACTTAGGAGGTCGAGTTGAGGAGACCGAGTTGAGGACATGCTCGAGTCGCTGAGTTAGAGAATGTACTCGAGATGTCGAGGACTCAGGAGCGACTCGGGATGTCACGCAGTGGGAGTGACTCTTAGAGCATGAGCCAAGTTGAGAGTTGGACAGGACCGTGTAGACCAAATGTGCTAGTGTGAACTAGAGTCACGTATACTAATCTTGCTGACCTTGAAGGGAATCATTGTCTTTAAATATCAAAAGTCCTTCAAGCCGAGTGGAGGGGATGGAGTGTGAGAAATTCGATTAGAGTACCAAGTCAGATAGCATAGAAGCATCCTAAGGATCATGATTGAGCTGGAAGCCGAGGGGAGGCCGAGGTTACAGGAGTAGTGTAAGGGGCTTCACTAAATGTCCTTTGTAAGGCCTTTGTGCTCAAGTAGAACTTGTAATATATGGATATATAATCAACTTGATTTAGATAAAAGAGGCTTATGTGTTAACATATAACAAGCTCAACGAACAAAAAGGAGTCAACCCCAAAGCCATGGGCTAGGGGAAACAGCTCGATCCCGAGACTTTGGGTGGAACTCCAAGGTTTGGGAGAATATAATAGCCTAGTCTTCTTTCATCCTCTCCTTGACTTCATTGATCTATTTGAGTCACAAGATTAAACTGATCTTCTATTGTTCTCTCCTTGACTTTGTCGATCTATCTGAATTGTGAGATGAAATCTGGTTTTCTACTATCCTCTCCTAACCTCGTTGATCTATTCTAGTCATGAAAGAAAGTTTGATTTTTTATTATCCTCTCCTGACTTCGTTGAGTTATTTGTGTCTTGATATCGAGCTTGGTCTCCAATAATCCTCTCCCTGATTTCGTTGATCTATTCAAGTCACAGAATCAACCCTAGTCTTCTATTACCCTCTCCCTGATTTTATCCATCTATCAGAGTCGGGGGATTAAGTCTCGCCTTCTATCATCCTCTCCTTGACTTCATTGATATATTCAAATCATGAGATTGAACCTGGTCTTTATTAACCTCTCCATGACTTCGTCGATTCATCTGAGTCGCATGATCGTTCAATCTTCTATTATTCTCTC
Organism: Kaempferia elegans; assembly: GCA_037974815.1. Lineage (NCBI taxonomy): Eukaryota > Viridiplantae > Streptophyta > Magnoliopsida > Zingiberales > Zingiberaceae > Kaempferia > Kaempferia elegans. Next base: position 3,558,520 of record JBBPFQ010000044.1, read on the forward strand.
TGGCCTCGTTCATCTATCAAAGTCACAAGATAGAGTTGTTCAGATGCTCAAGGGATCAAGTTATAAGAATTTTTACTTTCCTTATTCTTCCCTCTTAACCACTGGGCATTGGGGTCAACTGTTGAATCTCTCTTAAGCCTTGTCTCAAGATCAATCTCCCCCCTTACCTTATTAGGCCCTGGGATCGACTTCTTCACACGATGTTCAATTGCATTAAATTAACTTTAAGTATAATTATTATTTTCGCCAAACAGGTGCCTCACATATTCATTTGAACTCACATTCCACATTCTACTCAGGCTTTAAGGCCTTTGCACCATGCTTACACTTGGACATTGGCTGCGCCAACTCTTCTCTTTTTTGGTCCAGTTCGACCTTTCTTCCCTCCCAACTTCGCTATCGGCCCCACTAGCCCTTTCGGCTTCGCCATCAAGAAAAGTTTTCCTCCAACAATTCAGTTGGGTACTCGGAGTCACTTCGGCATTCTACTAACCTAACACCCTAATCGAGTCTCGTATAGCTCGACTCAACTTGAAGGGGGACTAATGATCCTGATATTGATAGTCCTCTAGATCAACAAGATATGCTTACATGGCCCTACTCTAGATCAAATTGCTCATGCAACTTCTTTTCTCGAGTCCTTCCTACAGCTCAAACTCTAAAGCAAGCTGGGCAACTCAATTTCCTGAACAGGACATCCCTAGTTCTTCATGCAATTCAGCCTCCAAAAAGCCTCACGAAATTCAGAACCTAAGTCCTCTTTCTAACTCTCCCCTCCATATTCCGGTCTCTCAAGTCCTCCATTCTCCTAGAAGCCAAGTACTTGCATGTCATAATTATGCATGGCCCCCACACAACCTCGCAACCCAAAATAACCAAGGTCTAATAACCTTGAGGTTAGGGTTTAGGAACAGTGATCCTCTATAAATATTAAAGCAACAATGATAAAAAAGATCTAACCTCTAGTATTTAACCGTAATCCCTCACTCTACTTTTTCCTTTTCCATTGTTGTTTTATTACATCCATGGCAGCATGATGATTAAGCATCGAGGCTAGTGCCCTCTGACATGTGTGATGTGTCATGGATGTCGCCAAGTAATAAAATATTGATTCCACATGGACTATTGACTAAACACTAGTTGACTTCACACGGTGAGTTATCTAGAAAATTGAATGTTGTTTGTTGAAGGCTTGTGAACAAGAAAGTGAAGAAATAATCTTGAGAGTGAAATGAGCTTGGGGAAATGGTCTCTCAGATTTCGGTTTGACTACGATGATAGTTGATGTTATGAATTGTTCATCGCTCATCATCTATCCTTATGCAATGTAAGATGTCTAACTAAAATCCTTATGCAATGTAAGATGTTATGAATTGCTCCCTTTAACTACCCAATGCCGCTAGATGGAATAGGTAATATCGAATTCGCCAGGATATAGTATATTGCCCATGTCACAGGCTCCCCCAATTTATCCGATCTCAGTTACCCACTACATCTATTATCATAGAGTAAAGAACAGTCCATTAAGTAGAATCATCTGTCTATAGGATCTCTCTCCCTTTTTTAGGCGACGCCTTCGAATTTGCCCCGGTATAGTGGATTACCCATCTCATGGGCTCCCCTGATTTATCCGATCTTGGACGTCCCCCTCTACGGGGTGAGAAATGTATACATCTACATGTATTCTCCACACACACATTTCATCAAACATATACAAGGCACAACACATATAAAACAAGACAAGCATATCATTGAATAAGGAAATGACTGAATTCATAGTTTATACATCATCACATCATCGTTACTTTCTACATCCTAGATAGAAGATCTACTCCATTGCAAAGGATTTACAAACAAGACACAATAAGTAAAGCAATCTACAACTCAAAATATTGTATTTGTATTGTCATATATTTCTCTTATTACTTGTACTCTTATTCTCTCCTAAAAGATACTTTATTTACAATCCTTTAACTTCACCACTTTATACCTGGAGCCATGCACATTTCCTTGTACTAATACTATACTAGAAGCACATACCTAGCACCACTGACCTACGTTGCGTGGTTAAGTTTTATCTATGGCTAACTATAAGAAACTCAATTTGTGACATTATTTCAATTTTTTAACATAACTACAAATTTTTATCTCTTTTTAGAAAAGATATTAGCTATTATAAGTTAATATGCTATCGTGAAATCTATAACATATAATTTTTACTTCTTTATTCCTTATTCCAAAATCGTAATCTCATGCACTCTATTATATTCGTCACTTCTTATTTTACATGCCCATTTAGATCTATTAAAATCATCTTGTTTATCAAAAATTTTTATACTACCTCATCTAGGTCTTTCCAAAACTTATGTTTAATGTCTTCTTCTAGATCCTGTGCATATATATTACTTACAATATATATAATAACATATTTATAGATAAATTAGTATGTAAGTTATTATGATTTGTTATTCTTGTTTACTTCATAAGTTCATTAATCAACATTAACCTTCAATTGTAATAATTTTGAGTATTAATCTTAATAGATTCAGGTTCAAAAACAAATCTTTTATTAATTTTTGGTTAATTTATTCTTATTTTAATCTATGGTTTGCATTTGACCTAAACTGAAACTAAATTTGAAATTTTGGTTCAGTTTGACCCTTATGTGCAAGTGTCGATTTCAACCAATGCCTCAACCAAACCCCTCTTACCGCCTCCCATCCTCATGCCTTACAGCCCATGGTTCCTCCATACCATTGGACCAACATTCCGTGCAATTAAGTTTTCTGAGCTCCTATAAATCTCTATTTAACTTTGTTCCATGAGGTCAACAAGCTCCACGAGTTCAACTCCTTGAGTTCAATGTACACTATCTAAGTCTCTACACACTTGATGCCCATATCAAAAATAAACGATACATTTAACTTAAACTATATTTCCAATATATCAAAAAATAGTAATCCAGTCTAACAACAATGCAGGTGTTTCCCCAACACCAATCAACACTTTTTTCCATTTCTTTAGTCTCAAGCTACACCATCGTAGTTCATATTGAGTACACTTATCCTGTCTAACCCTAGGTTGTGACAAATGACTCCTCATAGTTAAATGTTGTCATATTCAGTGCAAGTACTTTTACTACACTATTAGTAGATTGCTTTGGGCTTTCTACCAAACTTGTTAACGCAGACACCTCTACCCACATACATTTACTCAATTCTCTACTCTTATGTCACCCAACTTGACTATCAACATCATGCCTGCCAATGCCTCTTTTATATGGGCAAAAAGCATTAGTAGATTTATGGTACTTTAACCCGTATCAATTTGCTTTGTTCTTTAAGTGACTAATTTCTTTAATATTAATTTTCAATTAGTAATCTTAGTATACTTTAATTCCTCCATAATATTTACTAGTAACTCTATTTCAATTTGGGACTCACGTATAATGAGGCACCATCTAGGGATTTATGTTGATAATATACTATTTGTTTGTTGAATACATTCAATGATTCCCTTAATTATAAAGATTAGGATTAATTTAAATAAGCTTGATTAAAGGGATTAAGATGGATGGTAATTAATGATTGATAGGCATACTATAATGATAGGATTCTCTTTTCCTCCTTATATATATAAAAACTTACATGTAAACAGACTAGGATATTGTTAAATATATTATTCCTTTCTCTTTTACAGGGTATCAACGCAAGTTCTCCTTCTCTAAACTATTTTTTTTTTCTGCCGCCACTATTATTGTTGCACCTCCTACTACTACCGATGCCACTTTCTGTCAATTTCGATGCCGACAACCTTTGATGTCAATTTCAGTGTCGACGTCCTTTGTTGTCGATTTCGGTGCCAACATCCTTTGCTGCCGATTTCAGTGCCTCTTTTGCTGCCGATTTCGGTGTTGACATCCCTTGTTGCCACCTTATACTGTGGCTACTGCTGCCTATTGCTGGATCAACCAGCACTGTCCTACTCTGCTACTACCCAAGTTCTGCCTCTAATTTCATCCTAATAAGATGAAGTCTTCAAATTCTAATCCAAAGTTGAATACAACTATCAAATTGAATGGGACCAACTATCTCTGGTGGTCACATTCGTTTGCATTATTTTTAGGATCTCACAAGAAGGACCATATTCTGTCCGACCCTCCTAACCCTAAAAATCCAACATATTCAAATTAGGTTTCAAACGATTATTCTGTTATGGCTTGGCTTCTCAATTTGTATGCACTAATGTTATGTTTGTGGAAACTGCCAAGGAGATGTGGGATGTGTTTCAAAACATGTATTCGAATGACAAGAACATTTCTCATATTTTCAAATTATATGAACACTAGGATGGTCAATGTGTTAGTAACTATTTTGCTACTCTTAAGGGGACTGTCAATGAAATTTGACTATAACATCCGCTCTCCTCTGACACTCAAACTCGAGAGAATCAATGGGAGGAATTCTTGGTTGCGAAGTTATTCTCCGGTGTGGATTCCACTCTAGGATAGTTTCGAGATAATATGCTAACAAGTGATAACATTCCCACGTTATTGAATCTCCTGTCTTGAGTTCTTCGTGTGACCATGGTTCATCCTGACACCGGTTTTTCCTCATCTTCCAACACTTCGGCTATTACTGCTCACGGTCGTGGGTTCTTTTAGGGTCTAGGGTTTAGTAGTCTCAGTCATGGTTGTAGAACTGATACCGCCAGAAGCAGTTGTTCTTGTGTTCACTATGGTCGTTCCAACCATTTCTCAGAGAAGTGTTGGGCGAAGTTTGGTAAATCTGACTGGGCTAATAATGCGTCTACTGAACTATCAACTCTAACACTAGACACTGGCAATCATGAAGACATGGTCTCTGTTTCTCATACTGATTATGAGAAATTGCTTCACTCTTCTGCTAGCATTTCCTCTACCACTGCAATCTCATCCTCACCATGTGTGTTTGTTGTGTCTTGTGATAAGTCTTGAATGCTAGATTCTGGTGTGTCTGCTCATATTATTAGTAATAAGTCTGTTTCTTCTTCCTCTTTTGTTTCCTCATCTTATCCCCTATCTAATGGTACTTATTCTACGATTATAGGAAGTGGTGTTGTCAGGCCCACTGCAAATATCACTCTTGAAAATGTTCTCTTTGTAATTAAATTTCCACTTTACTATCCATAAGCTAGCTAACAAAAGCTCACAACTGTTTTGAATCTTTTTATCCATCCTATTGTATTTTTAAGGACCTCCACACGAAGAGGATGAGTGGTGGAGGACATGAGAGTGATGGCCTATACTATCTAGATTCGGTTACACCTGTAAGTTCCCGGGCACTCTCAGCAACTGTTATCGGTGTCATTGTCGTCTAGGTCACCCATCTTCTTTTGCTATCAAAAGTTTAGTTCATGTTTCGTCTACTAATTTCAGTGCGAGTCTTGTGAGCTCGGTAAACACCATCGTACTTCTTTTCCTTCTAGAGTTAATAAGCATAGTTCTTTTGCATTTGAACTTATTCATTGTGATGTTTGGGGTCCGAGTAGAGTTTGGTCGAGAGGAGGTTTTTAGTATTTTATAATTTTTGTTAATGATTATTCTTGGATGACTTGGTAATATTTACTTGAAAATAGGAGTGAAGTTCATAATGTGTTAACATCATTTTATAATAAAATAAAAACTTAATATTCAGTTGTCTTACGCATTCTTCGTACCGATAATGCACTTGAGTTCATTCAGAAGACAAGGTTGTGTCCACATTATGTGATTCTCATGACATAATTAATCAAACCTCTTGTTTATACACTTTCCAATAAATGGAGTTACCGAACACAAACATCATCATATTTTAGACGTAGCACATACTTTTTGTCACATGCATGTTCCCAAGTTGTTGTGGGGTGATGTTGTTCTCACAACTTGTTAAATAGAATGTCGTCTACTGTATTACATGGGGATATCCCCTTCTCTTGTCTTCATCTAACAAATCACTTTTTTGTGCCTCCTCGCATATTTGGTTGTATTTGTTTTGTTCATAATTTTACTCCTTGTTTGGATAAATTGTCTCCTCACTCTATTTAATGCATCCTACTTGGATATTCTTGCACACAAAAAGGATATCGTTATCTTTACCTCACTCACAAAATGATGTTACACCTGTGTTGATGTTACATTTTTTTTAGCCCCAACCATACTTCCGTTCCCCATGTAGCTTAGTGACATGATACATTAGCATCTCCTTCATTACCTATCCCACCATCCATGTCCCCCACTTCAAATGCTCCGTCTCCTACACCATTGCAGGTGTACACAAGGCGTGCTCGGCTAGAACTAGATTCATGTCCTTCGCCTCCTCTTCTTGCAACTCCTTATGCTCCTCGCTCCTCCGATATTGATCTGTATATTGCTCTTCATAAAGGTATTACGTATTGCACTACTCATCCTTTGTCTAATCATATCTCGTTTGATATCTTGGTCCTGCGTTCCACACTTTTGTTGTTTCTCTACCATCTATAGAAGTTCCAACTTCCTACTCTGAGGCCTATTAACACTCGGATTGGTGAACAGGAATGGATAAGGAAATGAATGTCCTTATCTCTCATGGTACTTGAGAGCTAGTGGTTACACCATCCACTGGTGATATTGTTGCCTGTCGTTAGATATCTACTTTGAAATTTAGAGTTGACGATACTATTGATTGATACAAAGCTTGTATGATGACCAAAGGATTTACACAAACTTACGGATTTGATTACTTTGAAACGTTCTCTCCTACTGCTCGCCTGAATTCTATTAGAATTCTATTCTCCTTGGTTGTCAATCAATCTTGGCCAATGTGTCATCTAGATGTAAAGAATGATTTTCTTTATGACGATTTATGCGAGACCGTGTTTATGGAGCAACCTCCAGGCTATGTTGCTTAGGAGGAGAATGCTACCATAGTTTGCAGACTTAAAAAGGCTATTTATGATCTTAAACAAAGCCTCAGAGCTTGGTTTGATAAATTTAGTAATATAATCAGTGTTATTGCTTCAAACAGTGCAAATCATATCATTATGTGTTTGAACAACAGAGCACAAATGGGATTATCGTTCTTATTGTTTATGTTGATGATATACTAATTTTCGGCAGTGATATATGTGGGATAAACGAAGTTAAGTATTTGCAACACTTTGTGTGAGGGATATAGGACGTCCTAATTATTTTGTGGGAATTGAAATTGCTCACAACAAATCTGGAGTTTCATTATGCCAAGAGAAATATACTACAGATTTACTCAAAGAAACTGGATTGCTTAGAATGAAGCCTATTGATACACCTATGGATGTTAATTCAAGTGTTCGGGATGATACTGGAGAGCTCTTTGAGAATAAGGCAAAATATAGACGGTTTTTTGGGAAACTCATAAACTTAATAGTAACGAAACATGGCATCTCCTTTGTAATTGGAATATTCAGTTGTTTAATGGATAAGCCTAAACAAGTTCACTGGGATGTCACTATCAGGATTCTTAAGTAAATTAAGAAATCTCCTGGAAAGGGTTGTCATTTAAGAGAAATGGGTACCTAAAAATCTACGTTTATTATGATGTTGATTATGCTGGATCTAAGACCGATAGACGGTCTACTTCTGGGTACTGCACTAGTGTAAGAAGTATTGCACTTATGTAAGGAGAACTCTAGTAACATGGCACGTAAGAAACAAAATGTTATTGCTAGATCGACTGCTAAAGCCGAGTACAGAATCATGACTCACACTATAACCGAGATGTTATGACCGAAGAATTTGCTTGGAAAATTAGGGTTCACCTACAATGATCCACAGCAAATGTGATAATCAAGCAGCTATTCACATTGCGAGTAACTCAGTTTTTCATGAAAGGGCTAACCATATTGTGGTTCACTGTCATTTATTTGTGAGCGTGTAATAAGTTAGAAAATTGTCATTCCATTCACATCATCATCCAATCAAGTTGTAATGTCTTCACTAAAGCATTAGGGGGAAAATGATTCTCAGAACTTTATGACAAGCTGGATATGATTGACATTTATGCTCCATCTTAAGGGGGAGTGTTAAATACTTCTAAAGATTTCCCTAATTGTAAGGATTATGATTGATTTAGATTAGTTTGATTATAGGGATTAAGATGAATTGTAATTAATGATTGATAGGCATACCATAATTATAGAATTCTCTTTTCCTCCTTATGTACATAAATATCTATATGTAAACAGATTAGGGTATTAGAAAATATATTATTCCTTTCTCTTTTACATTGCTATTAGAGCTTAACCATCTAAGCTCTCTTTCAATTGCAGTCATCAACACATTCTACTTCTTCAAAAGATGCTGCCAAAATTAAATCTTGAACCTTGCAAACATATTCAATCTGTATTTCCTCAATGTCTTGCTATTGCACCCTTCTCTTAGATCATTCTAATATTTGGGTTCCTAATTAAAATTTATTCTAAGCTTGATTTCAGACAATGTTTATAATTTCAAGTCATGTCGATCAAGATAAACGAAACTTTTTGTTCTACCCATTAACCAACATGTGAGATCTTCAATCCCACACGATGATAATTCACGACCATCATTGTTAGTGTCAAATTGTCTACCACAAGACTCGATATCATATGACTTCCTTCGCAATTTCCTCTTCTATAACAAAACTTAGCTTCTCTCTAAAATTCAAACTGCAACCATGGATTAAAATCTTGACTCATATCGGAATTTCGGTCTATAATTGAAACGATACGATTTTGGTACCGTATCATGCCGTGTCGATGTAGTTTTAATATTATTTAAATATAAAATATATTAACTAAAAATTAAAAATTTTATCCAATATTTAAAAATAAAAAAATTAAAAATTTTAAAAAAAATATATTGGATCGTGACACTTCAATATGATAAATAAATATAAAAAAATTATATGTTTTCAAAATTAAAATAAATTATATATATATATATATATATATATAATTAATGGGACGGTGCTATTAGATTTTAATGAAGCCTATTTAGATTATCCCTATTTAAAACTAGGAGTTTGATTGAAATTATTAACCTAAGTTTTCCCTGCCATGCACCCACACGATAGCACAACCACGTCACATCCGACCAACGATGTCGACCTTCCGTCCACGCAAGCAGCAGCAACATCCCTATTCTACACCGCTAGCGACCGAGCTCTCCATCGCTACTCATGTCTGCACATTGCGCAACATCCCACGAGCAGCCACTGCCTTAGCGACCTCGCGGAGGTCGCCGCAACTCCACAATAGGTCGTAGTGCTAATGCAGAGCGGCGAGCGAAAGGGTAAATTTCGCTCATTTCGTCCAACACGATACGAAATTTTAAGCCATGAGTTAAACCCTAAACTCCAACATTGGTTTCACACTAGGTACACTTCCTATACTTCTCCTAACCTTCCTCGTCCTCCAATAGTAGGCACAGGCCACTCCTTCGGCACATCTTAGCTCCTACACATCTTCATCTTACCTTGGCATCAATGTTGTCTTCTCCAACACACCATCAGCACCATAATACCAACATCAATGGCATCATCTCAATCCCACCATAGACCAAAACCTTAGCGCTGCTTGAGTGTTCAAACCCTAAATTCAAATACTTTATTATTTTATAAAGCATTTGAGAATGACATAATGAAAGATTGTTTTGAATTTATTCTATTTTTGCTTTATTCTATCTTGACCTAAATTGTGTTGTGGTTAAGGTGATAAGGAGTGATAATACTAAAAAATATTTCTTTCACTCCTATTGTATGCAAGACATTCTATATAGTCATACGATCCTATGTACAACCCAAGAGAATGATATATCTAAAAGGAAGAACCACCACTTGTCAAGATTACTCATTAATTCCATATGGACATAGGTCAAATTTTAGGATGTTGTTACAAAGTGGTCAAGGTCGATCTTAGAATTTTATGTTTAGGCAAAACGTTTAAGTTGGATCTTATGTATTTGATATTACCTATTATATTTTCTATGTATGTTGAAGTGTGCATAGAATAATAGGACGAGATTAGAGACTGATGGTATGGGACACCTAGTAGTTTAGAGGTCCACAGAGATTAAAAAAAAGGGATGGTATGGGACATCCGAGAAACCACAAGACAAGGAGCAGGGTGGTGTTAGAACAACTCGAAAGTGATGACCTGGGGCAAGCTAGGTGGCAGCTTAATAGCTCAAGGTTTGTAGAGTTCGAAGAGGATTGTATGAGGCAAACCTTGGAATTTGATGTTGTTGTTACAACCATAATGGGTTTTGATCAGTAGAGTACCTCCTCTTTCCGTTTGCCCTGGCTCAATACCTACACGTCAACATGAATTAGCGGGGAGCCAGTAATGGTCGACATGGCTCCTCAAACTCTCAAGTCGGTCCAGGACTAAGAGAAGAAATGAGAAGGAAATGAGTGAGTGCGTGAGAGAGAACATATTCAACTTCCACCTTCACCAACCTTCTTATACCCAAGCATACGGTTGTCCACATGAGATGCCACCTCAACTTGTGGTCGGCTCGGTTGGTTGAGCAATGCCGAGTAGCAAAGGCAACAATGTTAGTGTTATACGCCTACTACCATCTAGATGCCCTCCGCAAGTCCTGTCCACTGCCATCTAGACTATCAGTGGCAATTACAGGTAGTGTAACCGTTGGCCGCCATCGTCAGAACAGTCGAAGGTGTGGTTCAGAGAAATCAAGCTAAGCAAGAAGGTTCTTAGTCGAGGATGCTCCCACGGTGCGAGTTGTCACTAGGATGTTTAGGGTTTAGGGCCCAATCGAGATGTTTGCAAAGTGAGTGCGCTGCTACGAGGATGTTCCCAAATTGTGAGCTACTATGAGAATGTTCATGGTTAGGGATGTTCCCAAAGTGAATGCGCTAATATGGGATGTTCACGATGAGAGATGTTACTAAAGTGTGAGTTACAGGATTTCTTGGTCGGAGATGTTTCCAAAGCGAGTGCGCTACTATAGGAATGTTGTCAATTAAGCTGACCTAGGCGTGTCCCCTGGTATATTAGGATGGTAGTATGAGTATCAAGGTAGCAAGGACAATAACTAAAGAAAGTAAACTCGTAGGCTTTAAAAATGTGAAGGATGGCACGAGGAGCAAAGAGCTCGGGTGCATCCAAAGGATGTATTGGTTAACGTGAGATGGCCAAGGGTGAAGTCAAGTTGGGTAGGGTAACACTCCAGTGATTTGTGAATGTGTGATCTGTATCCATAGAGACGAGAGGAGAGCTGCGATATCAAAGCAACACGAGTGCTTCTCCGAGTCCCAGTGAAAGTTCGAATGCTGGAGAACAACCCTTCCTCAAGTACAACCCCAGTGAAAGGCATTAGACGTGCAACAACTCTTTTCGGTAGCAGTCGGGTTAGGCTTTCTAGTTCTCTCTTGGAATGAGAGGGTGTCGTTATTCATCGAGAACTTTACATCGTGGACTTCAGGACAAGCCTCCATTACCGATGCATCGGCCTCCACTTTTATTGCGAGGGACACTCGATATTGTAGTATCACTTCCTCCATTATTGTAGTGATTAACTGCATGAAATGCCTAAGTGAGATAAGACCAACAACTGTTTCCGACACACCCCCGATGGACAGTCATCACTGCTCCAAAACCTTATGGTGTTGATCCACCGGAGTCCTCTGTATGCTCACATTCCTCTTCGACATAACTCAGTTTCCCAAAGACAACGCCACAATGATATTGCAACCCGAATGGGTTCTGACTGGTAGAGCGCCTCCTCTTCCCATTAGGCTTGTCTCAATACTTGCACGTCAACACGAATTAGCAGGCGTTATTGATGGCCAACAAGACCCTGGGACTAAGAGAAGAAATGAGAAGGAGATGAGAGTATGCGCACGAAAAAGAACATACCTAGCTTCCGGCTTCACCGACATTTTTATACTCAAGTAATCAGTTGTCCACGTGAAACATCACCTATACCTGTGGCTAGCTCAGTCGGCGAAGCTATGTCTGGTAGCAAAGGCGATAATGTTAGTGTCATACGCCTGTTACCTTCTGGACGCCAGCAGCAAGTCCTATCCACTGCCCTCTAGACTATCAATCTGACTGTCTGATTCAGAGGAATCTGGTTCGGCAAGAATGTTCCTCATTGGGATGTTCCCATAGTGCAAGTTGCTAATGGAATGTTCCCGGTCGGGATGTTCCTAAAGTGAGTGTGCTACTATGGGATATTTCCAGTCGAGGATGTTCCCAAAGTGTGAGCTGCTACGAGATGTTCTCGACCAAGGATGTTCCCAAAGTGAGTGTTACTATGGGATGTTTCCGGTCGGAGATGTTCCCCAAAGTGAGTGCACTGTTATGAGAATGTTCCCGATCAAGATGTTCCTAAACTATGAGCTGCTAAAGGATGTTCTTAATCGAGGATGTTCCCAAAAAATCTGACCTAGGCGGGTCTACGTAGGCAAAAAATGTGAAGGGATAGCACAAGGAGCAGAGGAATCGGGTGCTTCCAAAGGATGTTTTGGTTAACAAGAGATAGTCGAGGACGAAGTGAGTTGTGAATGTGTACGATCTGTACCCACGGAGACGAGAATACATTCAATATAGACAACCTAGACTTATAAGTGGTTTGTATTCCGGGTCACCAATCATATGGTGAACAATAATCGATTGGTGGTATATAAACTAAATATCCCAAAAAATTTTAGAGTTAATAGTTTAAGCAGTCGACTAATGATAAACATCAATCAACTAATCCATTAATCGATTGAGTCCAAAATTGCAAAATATTTTTATTCGTGGCCTAGTCAATTGTGTAAGCAAATAATGATAAACAGTTAACTAATAGCATGTTAACATATCATTAAGGTCGAAAGCAAGGTGAACATATCATTAAGGTGGAATGCAAGGAGTTGTTATTGCACAACAACGATCGGACCTGCAAACAAAATAGTATTGGTTAAACATATTAGAAGCCTTATTTTCTCTAAGTTTTTCTCTTTGTTGTGCTTGCAAGAGATTTCTCCACCTTCGTAAATCACCGAAGTGATCCACCATGGATCGTAGGCCATGGAGTAGGAATCCGAAGGACTGCCGAACCATATTAGCATCTTGCACATCATTGCATTGTATGTATGTTTACAACTAAGTCTCCCTTTGTAGACAGTCATTATTTGCTCACTCAACCACTCAAGGGTAGTGGTAGTTAGAGTTGCGTGCAGCTTGTCATATCGTGCCCACTCGGCCATTTAGGGTAGTGGTAACAGAGTTGCTTGTAGACAGTGACCTCCTTATTATGTAGCTAGATAACTAATTTTGCATCTGCACGACCGGCCACTCAGATGTAGTGGTAGCTAGAATCGTGAATGGTTGCCACAACCCACTCGGCCATACAGATGTTGTGGTAGCTGGAGTGGTGTGTAAGAGTGACACATACATTTACATATGCAGATGATACGTATTGCATATCTTGGAGATACTTATTACATATGCGTGTGATATATTGCATATGCTTGACATTATCATACATGTTTATGCCATCATTTGTTGCTCATGTAGTACAAGCAGATCTGTTGTAGATCCAAGTGATTACTGATCATTATATCTTACTTGTTAGACCGGTTTAGGTACATATTTCCTACTATAAGATTGTATACTTTTATATCCTTACACATTTGACCATGACTATCTCTTATCTATTACCCGCAGACTATTGTACTTTCTTTCTTCATATGGCAGATGATATATATATGGAGTCGCTTGGAGGATCTTATCTATCAGTCCCATGTCACATTTGAGATCGTGTTTTCCACGCTATTTCCTATTGCTTTACTTGTGCTTTGGTTTTCGGATTTGGTTGTGTAATATTTGCCTTGGTTATGGATTTTAATCTTGTGGTACTCTTATATTCAGTTATCGTATTTGTTATGTGTTAAACCGTGCAGACACGCAATCATCTAATGTTTTCTATGTTTGAGTGGATTGAGTAAATCTTTTTATTGTGTAGTTGATTGTCTTATATCTTCCGCTGTGTATTTATCCCTAATTTGTGGACTTATATGATGTTGTATCAAACATTGTCAAAGGTGGTACCGTTCATTTCGTCGGCCAAGTACACTTCCGGGGCGTGACAACATACATCATGGAAGAAAAATATGCAGGGCAGTAAACTACCAGTAGTGGAGCATATTGATATTGAGTATTTCACCAAAGAAATTGTCGAAATCTCGACAGAAGAAAAGGAACAAGAAAAAGAAAAGAAGATGGATTTAGCAGGTGAAGTAATGACGTACCAAGCTATTGAAGTAAAACCCAACAGTTGTGAAATAACACGAAAGCATCCGGAAAAAGTCAAAGCGTCGTCCAAGCCGGTAAATGTCACGGCTGAGAGATTGCTCACTGTTTCCATTTGCTACCTTAGCTTCAAATTTTGATATCTGATTAAGCCCAACGTCGCGTCCTTTGCCAACCTGCATATACTCTTTATAAGTTATATAACCCCTGCGTAATGTGGAATTAAATCCTGCGAAGAAAGAACAGCAAATTAGTTATTAACGATCATTGGAGCAAGAACTTGACCGAGAAAAGGATTCAGTTACCGGCAAAGACATCCTCGCTTAAGTTAATAGTTTTAGAAGCTTTGCTTACACCACCTCTCGTTAGATGAAATAACCGGTCAAACAGATCTGGGTGCCCATAGTGAAACCGTACCCTGAATAATATTGGATCCATTACGTGCTGACTGACAAATCCATGAAGATAAACTATGATCCTTACCTGAGCGGATTTGCAAGAAACCTCTGCCCGATAGTGACAAAGCTAGTCTCTTGATAAGACATAAAACCAGCAAGAGATGATACACTACAATTATTAAGAACAAACTATAAATATAGATACTTTTATGTTGAATTACTATTGCTCTCTGAGTTTTCTTTGACCTGCCAGTAAATATGTGCTCTCTGAGACCAACTATAGTTGGTGGATGTTTTCCACGACGTCTCAAAAATTCTTGAAGAACATTTCTAATTTTGTAAGCTTCTTCTAGGTAATTGTCCTGAGAAACAATAACATTCAGTGAATAGAACAAATTGGTAAGTAATATTGGAAAGTATATATCACATACTTGGTTCATATCGATTGTTTGAAGTGCTTCACCACGCGTGAAAATAATTGCATGGTTCTGATTCTCAGGTTTCCCTTCACCAATAATTGGAGGACCAGGAAGCTTGATGCGATATATCTCCTATAGGTGGTAAAGCAAATGAAATCTTGTACTCAACAGGAAAAGAATCAAATGCAATCCATATTATATTTATCACAGTTCTTGACAAATTATTAGCAGAGGTTAACATTTAGACACAAAAATCTTAAGGCCCTACATTTTGAAGCCTCTTTCTTAATGGTAGTCATAGTTGTAACTTAAGGAGCAATACCTGATCCAGATTATTATCCGCCTTTACCAGGACAGAAGAATAAATTTTCTGAGCTTTATCAGCCAAGATATCTTCTTTCTCCTCAATGTAAGCAACCCGTAAGGATGAATATCTTGAAAATAAAATGTTTATCAGAAATAATGAGGGGAAGAAATGGTAAACATTGGCTTTGCTGAAGGATACCTCATCATCAAATCTATTATATCCTGTGCATGTGGATCGCCACGAGATTTTTGTGCTCCAAAATTTTGACAAGAGACTACATAAGTGAATTTCAAATCAGCTAGAGCACCTAATTGCGATAACAATGACTGCTGATTGGTTCTCTTATTCTGCTCTCCATCAAACGCAGTGTGTCTCTTATAAATGTCTGATTAAAGCAATTGGTGTACAAGAAACTAAGTTGATCAGAAGAGCCAGTTAGTTTAATATCAAAATAAAATGAATAATTTGTTACATAAATAGAGAACATAGAGATCATTCACAAATTTTATTCATATAAAAAGATATAACATCTTCTCACCTTGATCATCTGCTCTGTCTAAAAATGCCTGTAGTTTCAAAGCCTTCCTATAATACATCATTCCACGAACTAGTTTGGTATAAAAGTAAAATAGCATATTAGCCAATGTTTTAGCAAAACAAACAGAAATAATGCACATTAAATCCAGAGAATTTGATTATGTTCTCACACTACCTGTTCGACTCAAAGTTTGACCACGAAAAGAAGCCCAATATCGAATCTCTTCATCTGACACCTTAGGCCCGAGACGTTCAAGAAAGTTTTCCCACTCATCTATAGATAAAAGAAAATGAAAGTCCTTATCAACAAGGATATGGACATGGAGACATTGTTGTCTTGAAATACATTTTCAAATATACCTGGGTAAATTCTTTGCATATAAGAAAGAATGGAAGCTCCATCCTGACTCGAGTGAAGCTCTTCATGTGAAAATTTAATTTCTTCCAAGTAGTATGGAGTCATTGCACTAAAATAAAGAGATATAACTTAATTCATGAAATCTCACTCCAAGTTTCAGTTTATATTTTAGGGGGAAAACAAAGCCATATGACACAAAACATAAAATATTATTTGCAAACTATATTCACTTCCGTCATAAAGCCATTTTTTTTCTTGAGCAAAGAGATGGAATAATGAAAAAAGAAAAAAAAAAAAAAAAAAAACATGCACAATTAAGGAAGATTATCGTAAGTGTACAAACATGAAAATCCTAGATTTTGGTCGCTCTAACCAATTTTATAAGATAGGTTATCACCTTTACTGTGATAAGCTTCAGTAGTTAACAAACAGTCATAACACAAAATAGAATAACTAGCATAAGAGGATATGTTTGGACAAGACTAAACTCTTATTCACTTTATAAGAGTTGCTCAATTCTAACCATAATCAAAACTGCAAAGGATTCCTTTCCCCAAAAAGAATGAGGATTAATGATTCATTATTTTTGGACAACTGTATTGAAGAAAGCATTTCAATATATATGAGACCAAATCATCAAATATTTCCTTTCACAAGTTTACATAATTCTAGCTTGTAGTTGTTTTGTAAATAATTTTGCATCCTATTACTTTCATCATTGTTATATAAAAGGACAGTTCAGTAGACAAAACTCCCGTCAATGCGAAATCCGAACAAGGGTCTATTGTACACAGCCTTATCTGCCTTGCAAGAGGTTATTTCTGAAACTCGAATCCGTGACCTATATGTCACACAGCAACAACTTTACAGTTGCGCCAAGACTCACCTTCTCATCACTTTTATATCCATTCTGATAATTATTTCATTATCATTGGTACTTCATCACTTCCCCCTATTAATCACATCTCCGTGCTCCTTAGCAACAAATTGCCTTGAAATCATCATTGTTACTTGTCGCATGGATTTGCAAATGGCCACATTCCTCTTTGGCTCAAAAGACACTATCATAGATTCAATCACATATCCATCCACATTCTTTTCTGACTTCCTGACTTTTATCATTGCAACACACCTACAACTGCATATGATCTTCAGTCACAAATGGCCACATTCCTCTTTGGCTCAAAAGACACTATCATAGATTCAATCACATACCCATCCACATTCTTTTCTGACTTCCTGACTTTTATCATTGCAACACACCTACAACTGTATATGATCTTCAGTCAGCAACTGCATGCTTTTTCCAGCTGAGATTGCTCATCAAAGCACTAGTACAATTCATCTGTTGATCTATAGAACTGCAATTCCACAACCATCTCACTGATCCATAAATTCTCTGATTTCAACATTTCTTCTTATAATCATCCAATAATCTGAGGTCTCTATTTCACTATCTTAGCAAATTCCTCTCCTTACACTAATGAATGAGAAAGCACAACAAGGACAACTTAGCAAATTCTTTCCTCATAACACTAATGAACAAGAAAGCAACAAGTCATCATATTCCTCTCCTGATACCAATAATAAACAAGACCTCAACAAGATAGTGAGTTGGAATTGTACTTCAATCCATTTGAAACATGCATAAGAAAGTTGGGTTTTCTCACCATAAGGTACACTCAAACTGATATTACTCTTAAATACAAATTGAAGATGGACATTGAACAACAACCAAATCAGTTCCCAAGTATCTATTATTTACGGCCAACTTGCACTAATGGATCCCAAATGGAATGTTGATGCAAAACAAACTATAAATATCAAAATGAATCTTGCCTAGTAATTTTTTTAATGGAGTTTCAGGATACCTTCGGGTTGCTTCCATCCTATGTAGATCTCTTCTTCCTATTGTAGATGTTAGTCTTGTATAATTACTTGCTAAACAATCTCTGGTAAACATATTTGATCCATTAATTCTTATTGCATCAGCCAAATCAGAAGAATTTCACAATTTTAATATTACAATTCTGAGACATATGATCTTGTTTGCAATTGAACCACAGGAAGGGCACCCCAATTTTAATGCAATACCTACAGGAATGTGAGCCTTAGAGCAATGATAAAGTTGCTATTGTATGATTTTGTAATGCAGGATAAGAATGCATACAATAAACGCAATATGATCGGCCCCTTTTCTTAGATTCTACATTGGCGGGAGTTTCGTGCACCGAGCCTACTAGAGTTAGTTTGAATTTGGGATTATATTCTAAGAACCACTTGGCTTGAATTTGATCTATTTGAAGTTTTTGCTCCAAAGTGTTCGAGTAAAACCAAAATCTAGCAGCAAGGATGAAACTTTACCCAATCATATACCTTAACACTTAATAAAGTATGTACTATCTAGTACATCACATACTGGAACACTTGCACAACACGGCATATCTCAGTAGTATTTTGCCTTGCGCATATTAATGCGGAACTATTTACTAGAAGTATCAACTCTCGGTAGCTAAATTATAACATAGCACATTGGAGGGAAATACAACATACTTTCCTAAAACAAAAGATGATTATAGCATAGATACCTGAATGACAACATATTACGAACTTTAGGAGCACAAGGCATATCCATAAATAGAGATGTTGCGAAGAATGAGATGCGTCGTCTAGCCTCCAAATTAGTTGGAATGTCCATAGCTTTTTCTTTGACAGTGAACAACAGATATATTCGTTTAACCTGGCCAAACGATGCTCTCAGAAAAAGTAATTACATTATGAAGATCAGATATGCAAATCAAAATTAACCTGCTCTTTTAATGCACCATTATCTGGAAGGGGAAAACATATTGCACACATAGGGAAGTTTGAAGCAAACAACTCTGGTGGATGATCTTGAAAAAATATGTTCCCATCTGAGACATCATTCTCAGAGCAACTGATCATATCTAAGATTCTGTCAATAAAAATCCATCAATAACAGTACAACAAAATGATGGTAAAAATTACTGATGTACCTCACCTCAAACAATTTACCATCATATCTTTTGTCAATATATCTACAATATCTTGAAGTATTATGACCACTTTCTCTCGATCATCTGGTTTATTGTTAAACTTCACGAGGATAGGCAACAGATATAAGAAGCAACTTCTGATTAAGCATTAGAATCATGGTTAAAGAATGTAAGTACATGATGAAGTAGAATACCAGAAGTTCAACCAGATGGATAAACTTATCATGTAGAACAGGAAGCTCATTCATCTGAAAATCCACCAGAAGACTTGATTTTTTAAGACTTGCTTCAATCTCATCGAATATTGTCTCCAAAACCCTAAAAGAATAAGTATAGATGTTTTGGTAGATATAAGAATTTGTCAGACTGATAGTTGAGAAAGACATTAAGAGAAATAATGTGCAGGGCAAACTCCTTACCGTTTTTCTAGGTCACCAACAATAAGGAACTTGAAGATAGTCTTGAGTGAATCGTAACACTCTTTAATAGCACTGACCATATAACTATCTTTGTTTATTTTCCAATGGAGTTGTTCGTATTTTCCCACAAAATCCTTAGTCATATTTACTGCAATTGAAAACTAATACAGAAAGGACTCCCAAGTCATAAATTGGATGTTAAAAGATATGCTATTCCAAAAACAAAGGTTACCTTATTTGTCAGAAGAAATAAAGGCCACCTAATGGATTGGGAAGTCAAGTTTGAAGAAAGTGGCATGATCATTAAATCCATGTCCCTATCAACACAAGTTAAACAGTTATAAAATGGGGTAATAATAATTTCAATTTTAACTGAATAAATTAACATGTACCTGTTGCTTATTAAATCCTCAGAACGGAAGCTACTGACAATTTGATTCCACACAAAAGAAAATCTAGGAATGTCAGCCTTTACAAGTTTTAAATCCTAAGCAAAAGATAGATACAAGTAAACAAAACGGAAAATCAAATTGATAATTAGTCTGAAGAGAGTTGCAAAGAAGTCATTCACCTTGAAAATTTTGTTATGCAAAAAGTTTCGGAAACTTCCCTTATCTTCTTTTTGTGATTGTGATGAGTGAGGAACAAAAAAGACATTGAACCTAGAGGGTAACAAGTGGAACCGACTTCTCACCATTCCCATTGTACGAATCTGAAATTAAATGACATAGGCAACGGGCCAAGTCAAGCTGCTTATATAAGCATTGGGACATTCAAAGTGAAAGAGAACCTGAATCTCACCTCGCCAAGATGATGGACAATGCCATAAACACCACCAAAGATTGTACAAAATATAGAATACCAAATCTGTGTATCCATAAAATAGACCTGAAATGATAATCAAAAACAGAGAATCAAGTTCTGAAATTCCAAGTAAATTTATTGTGGCAAATAATGAAAAAAAAAATGAACAATAGATGGCATATTTAATTTCTAAAAGGGAAGATCTGTACAAGAAGTACTGGGGTCCAAACTGAAAGAATTACACCGGCATTGCTTTTGGCTGCAAATGAAGAGAATATTTAGTCTTAAACATAAGATTACATTTTATGTACTCATAATGAAAAGGAAGACACCTTTTGGAAAAAGTTCATGCCAATCATAGTTATTAACGCTAACTTTCATTATTTGCTTTGTTGGTTGTACAAGAGGTTTTATCTGCATTGAACAATGTAACAATTAGATAGAGACTCAGATGATAGTGGAAGCAAACTGAGTGAACTGGAAAAGAAAATAATAATAGTAGTTGGAACAAGTCACTATGCTGACAATTAGTGCATTTATATAACATTGGCAATAATCCAAGACGTTGGTACTCAAATAATCATTAATGTATTATACACCCCCCAAGTACTATGACAAAAACCTTTTGAAATGAAAAACTTTAATGAAATAGAATTGAAATTGAATAAATGAAATGTAATTTTAATAATTAAAAGGAATAAAGAAAATAGCCAATATGGATGGATATGAAATTCCCCTAAGAGTTTTGCATATCATGATCTATTATTCAACAAGGAGATATTAATAAAGATCTAGTTAATAGGATAGAGTAAGGGGTGAAAATGGAGAGAAGATTCTGAAGCCTTGTGAATTTTATATATCATGGATCATGGTAAGACTCACCAGACCTTATAGATCAAAATGTTGCATATTTTAGGAAGCGTGTAATAGAAATGAGTGACTTACTAGGCAAAATTAAATAAAAAAAATACTAATATTTAAGAGCAATTAGGTGTAGTTCCAAAATATGAAGAGTTAAGATAGTATAGATATGTTCAAAGACAACTAATGGATTCTATAGTTAGATTAGTTATATCAATTAGAGTTAAAGGCATGAAGAGTATAAGGAAACCTTGTTATAAAAAAAATTAAAAATGACTTGAAAGTTACAAGTGATATAATAAGTTTGACGGAACATTAAAATTATTTATCCATGAAGGAATGATATCCATGTACTATTCTATACCACCGAAATGCATAAAAATCAACAACAAAAAATAGACAAGATTTTAAAAATCAACATTCAGTGGGTTTCAAAAGATCCAAACGAAAACAGATATTAACTGTGCTTTCTATTGTCACCATTTGATTATCAAGACAAAATGTGGAGGAAAAAAAATTGCACCGAGGAAAAGAATCTATTGATAACAAACATAAGTTGGACAGTTATTGTAAGACAAAAAGATGTCTTAACTTATCATGTGCAGGAAAATATTAAATTCTACTTTTTTTTTAAAGAAATCCAAAGAGTTTTCTGGTCCCAGCCTTTCTGCTCAAAAATAAAGTTCAGCAACAGCTATTGTCAACGAACTTTCTTTGGCATTTTTTAAGAAAAATTTTATGATAAAACATTAAATTTTCCTGGGATATTCAAAATTTGGATTTGCTTAAAAAAAGATGATAACTGTAATTTGTAAGGTTAATATTAAAAAAAAAGATTCAATCAAATTGCATCCATCCAAAAGTAGAATTATTCAAAATATCTTGCAAGAATGAAAGCACACAGAATTTTTTGTAGTTGTACCTTCACCTATCTAACATGTTTGGTAGATTTTTTCACTTTCATCGAAACATAATAACAACATTTTTATGCACATTCTTTTGTGCATGGAAATCTTGAATCTAATTTAAGTCAGCATGGACATCAATAATTTAAGTGTGCACTTGACATCTAAAGAAATTTAGATGGAAATTCAATGTTAATTTTTCATCAAGTTGCAATAAGGATATAAATGAATTCCCTGATTTGACTCAATAAGAAAACAAACCCATGAAGGTATCATAATCTAGATTGCATAAAGCATAGTTACACTTCTTAGTATTGCCGCATGTATAACTATTAAATTAAATGTTCAAACAATGGCATTATTTAGATGTGTCAGTCAATCTCAGCCTCATATTTAATTACCTCAAAATGATAGCTGAATAAGAACTTGCTGAACAATAGAATCGACCAAAAGATTGTATACCTGTATGTTTGGGTGAAAGAGAGTTAGAAGATGAATCTAATACTGCCATATAAACTGATAGGTCAGAAAATTACTTCAGAAGAGACACTTGGCCCTCTTGCATCCCTCGTCCAACATATAATCGAGGCTACAAAAGAAAATTTACATCAGCATGAATAAATACGCCAGTGGGATTGAACAACCAACTCTAGTCATCCTGATGTATTGAAAGAAAATGTGGTGAAGAAAATAGGAGTAAAATGATAGGTTAAGCAAAGGGTTGTGCTGCAACAAACAAACCTTGTGAATATAAAACAAAAAGACTTGCCAAAAACTATTTAATATAATGGATGGTTTGAGTTACATAACCAATTAGGGTTTGTATTTTGAATTCTTTATTACATTTTCCTATATCAAAAGCAGGTCAACAATTATCATTTTTCTATCAAGTTCAAACATTAAGTCAAACTGACATGACGGAACTCCTAGATTCTACTCAGAATCATAACTTTTATGTGTGAAACCTCAATCAAATAATAGTTCCGAAAACAAAGAGCAAACTTGCCATAAAGTTTGGAGTAGAGGATTTGTTATATATTGCCAAAATAATTTTTTTTATTTTAAATTAATAGTTATTTTTTACGGACAATGATTTTATCCAATATGTAGGTATTCAAGTGAGGAACATGACTAGGATCTAGTGCATGCAAATCTATTCTGTGGATAAGACACGAGCATGGTAAGACTAATGAAGAAAGCTCGGAATCAATTAGCATTGGTCTAATACCACAAATAAAACTCATATAAATGTTCAGTTAGCAACTTGACCATGTCCTTTGAACAAAGACATGTTTTATTAGATATTGAGGAGAAATCATGCGTAAATGAATATTAGATGGTGAACTTACTTGAGCCCACCAAGAAAGAAATTTGCAGATCCTCCAATTTGAGATTTCAATATAAGTGATTACAGCAGGAAAGAAAAATAATGTCATTCCTACAACGTTGCTGATCAAATAAATTGCAACCACAATCATATATGGTGATAAGCAGAATAGATAAAGATTGCTCTGAGATAGTTTTGTTGAGCAAACAGAATTTCTTTGAGAAGTAGAATAAGCAGTTGGAAGTGCTATCGTCCATATTCCACAAATACAAAATTTAAGAGCAAATCTTAGTTTCTGATAGAAGCCCAGCGTATGCCTTGCTTTCCATGTAAATGCAATGTCAAGAGTCACTGCAATTAAAATATGATTAACAGAACCAGTCAGCACAGTGTCTCTGATATTTGACAAAACTATGCATTCAATGGACAGCATTTTTTATTCAAAGTTAATTCAAAGAAGGAAAGCACAACCTTGCATAAGCCTAAGCACTGCATTTGTCACAAAAATACTTAATATATCCTCAAAAATTGAAGGATCAAGTAATTCTAGAGGAGTTTCTAAGTCATGCCACGCCATGATTATCATAACCTGAAAATAATGTCAAATGTTTATTGATAAAAAAAAAGAATCTTTCTTCAAACAGCTAAATTTAGAAGTCACATAAAACCTGGAGAGCAAGTACAAGAAATGTCCACATTCGATCAAAACTTCTGAATAGATGCCAAAATGATCTAATCTCTACGAAGTTTGTCTTGCCCACCCATTTCTGCATTGAAAATGCAGTTAGCATCTCCTGGATCACACTTCAAACTTAATATTAATGTAGAATATCATATTAATAACATAAATCAAATATAATTCAAACCATCACTTAAGTCAAACTACAATGATATTTGTCCCATTATAAAGCAAAATTGAGTTTGTGAATAACAACGGTGATTACCATCATTCCTAGCCAGAGCAAAGAATAATAGGTATAATGTGAAATTTATGTTTGTCAAGTACTTCCAAGAAAAAATATATCTATAAAACTTTTTATCTATTGTAGTTGTTAGCCCAACTGACAGGTAAAGATGTAGAATATGAATTAAAGTGCACATTTTTTATTCAAGATGTGATACATGGAAATATAGAACTACCATTAAAGAAACTAATGGTATATATTCCAAACTACAAAGCAGAATGCAAAAAACTATAGCATTTGATAAAATCTTAATGACTTATGATTAAAAAAAAGGCCTACAACTTGATTTAGATAGAACATAGTCTTTGTGTAGTAAGACTCAAATTGCCCAAGTAGAACAAGCAACCCTTGAACACTATGTTAGAAGTGAAGTGGAAACTTTTGCAAGACCTTGGCAGTATTTTGACTAGAGAAATGTGATGTACAAAAAAAGTCATTATCAAGACGCATGGGCCAACCGATCTTAAAACAATCAACAGACCTGCGGGAGAGAAGTAAAGAGGATTAGCTGCTTCTCCTAACACTCTTATATGCACTGGATGAAAACTTTAACAAATATTGCATACCAAAAGAATTCATTCAAATCATCATAGTTTCTCCATGTAGAATGATCAGCGTTCCCATCTTTACTTTTCAAGTATTCCTTAAATAATAAGGAAGAATATAAGAATAATTAGACTAAATAACCAGGAACATGAGAACAGATATATGAACCTCATGTATGACTTTGTAAATAGGAGTGACTATGTTGTTGAGAAAAGATTCATGCTCTCCTCCATATGCAGGTGTCGCTTTCTCTCCAGTATTCAAGTCAATAGCACCAGATAGCACCCCGTATAAATCATATGCCATCTGAAATGAAAATTTTATGAAATCATATAAATTAAAAATCATATAAAAGTAACAAATGGATTTTCAAAAACTGCATGATGTTAGTATTCCCACACTGTTCTTAATTGAGTTATAAACCATGAAGATTGAACAACTGAAAGAATTTACATGAAATTTGAACGACTTGAAAATGAGAATCTAGAACACTTTCAGAATTTAGAAATACAAAATGAATAAAACGGATGTATGGAACATCTTGCCAGATGAAATATGTAGCATAGGCACTCTGGCATTAGCCGCAAGTTAGCAGCTTCACCCCATATAAGCAGATAAAGAGCAATATATAACAATTTATATTGTTGTATTTCCTGCTTCACAGATGGCAACCTGAGGGCATCATGAAAGTAGAAGACATAATGTTAGTACAAGTAAAATAAGCTTATGAATATCTTGGTGTCAAGAAAGTCAATAAGAGAGGATTCAGAATGTCTTACAAAATGTTGCTCCGTCGCCCTAAAAATTTACACCATTTCAGATAATTTTCAAATATTTTCAACATAAGTTCATGTACTGCTCTATCATCAAGCTGAGACAAAATATAAATATTGTAACAAATGCATGTTCACAAAAATAAAATAGTCAAGAATTAGATTGAGAAGACTGTACCTTCAACATGGATGTTGGCTTTGGACTGAGCCTACCATGTATATTAGCAAGTAGTAAGATAAGATGTTCCCGCTGATTAGCTACATTACCTTTCTAGAAAACAGATCAGCATTATAAGTTACAGCACATCGTTGAATTAAGATGTAAGGATACTTAAAAGAAACCTCAAACTATCCACATAATGCACGAACTAAACCTTGTGTTAGTATTCTACCTGAAAGCCAAACCAACATTGGAGCCACTCAAGTATATCTCTGCTGCCACACATCTCATGAGAATCCTTTGCTATGGGAAGACCTCGAACATTACGAACGGCAGAAACTGCAGCCTTAATCTATAAATATAAATATACAAGTTAAAAATGTATTCTGATAGGAGCAGAGGACATTAGATTAAAGGTTAACGTGTTGGAAGTCAAAATGTATTGTTAGTTGTAGCGCCCATGCAAGATGTAGAGGTACATTAGCGGCCGACACCTTCTTCCTCTTCGTAACTTTCTCCCAACCCCTCTCCCGTGACGTTCTTTTCATTGTCTTTTCGCCAGCTTCGTCGCCGAGAAGCCCACCGCAGAAGCCTGCGAGCCTCTACTTTGTTAGGAGCACCCGAACACCGTGAACTCTCCTGCGCGAGTATATCCTTCTTCCGCATATCATCGGCGAAGTTGAAGGTCCTTTTTGAGTCACACCCGGAACCTACTCGCATGCATTTGCTCGTTTGTCGCCTCGCATTCGTGTCCTTCATCATATTCGTGTTCTACCGACATAGGACAACCGCGTCATCATCTGGACCTCAAGAAATAGATTGGCTTGTGTTCACACTCTGTTCAACGGCAGTTGCTTTCTCTACCAGCAGATTGTTGTGTCCGGGTTTCTGTTAGGTTTTGGCCCAAAACATTTAATCCAGACCACAGCAACAGCCAGCAGCACAATCTGAAGGCCGAATCTCAATCTTTGTTGGAGCAATTGTATTATTGGTGAGTGAGTAGCAGTGTCAAATTTTTCAAGGAGGACAACATAAGCTCAATGTGGTCAGTCCAATGGACCATTTCTGCATGCCAAGTCCCTTCTTGTTATTCAATTCTAGTTATACCTCAATCTAGTTCCATCTGTTGTTCCAGCATAGGTGTATTCAAGGATCTTTGGGTCCAGATTACTGTTAGTGTTCCATCTCAAATATTCATATCATTTACATATGTATACAAGTATTTGTCTGTCATCCCACATCTCTCTATCTCTCTCTAGTAGAATGTGATGATAGTCAATGAGTCACAATTATACGGTGAAGGCATTGAGATATGTCATTGTAATCTATGTCATATTTATCTTTGTAGTTATATCTAAAGTTTTCATCAAAATCGATTGTTTATTAGTAAACTTACTAGATTACTAAATTGACGCTATTTTTGTTTCTATTTAGGTTTAAAAGACAAGATAATTGGTATCGGGCATGAGTTAGCTACACTTCATCCTGCATGTTCACCCATTCATAGTTGTCTTAGTCATCCTTCCAAAACTTGAGGTGGATGATTTCTAATTTATCTAATCTTCACTCTTGAATATAATTCATGTTAGAGGTTATTTCTCTATCTTTCCCTCTTCACAATTTGGAATTTTTATCAAATGTCTATATAGTAATAATACTAGAAAATAGGTGTCTCATTCTTTTGAATAGTTTCTATTGTCATGGAATATAAAACAAACCTCAAACTGAATTGCTATCTAACCTCTGGAAGATGCAAAATTGATTGATGTCCGCTTCCAAGATCAATTGGAAGAATATTATATGGAGCATAAGAGCCAATCTTTTCGTCAATGTCAATT
The DNA here is from genome assembly GCA_037974815.1 of Kaempferia elegans. Taxonomy (NCBI): domain Eukaryota; kingdom Viridiplantae; phylum Streptophyta; class Magnoliopsida; order Zingiberales; family Zingiberaceae; genus Kaempferia; species Kaempferia elegans. Next base: position 3,586,428 of record JBBPFQ010000044.1, read on the forward strand.
GCAGCCACAAACTGTGAATTTGTAAGGTATAATTAACACAGAAAAAAAAAATTTGAGTGTTCTTTCTAGTTTATCGTAGGTTAAGGTATTGAGGTTTTATGGAGGGCAAAGCTTGAAACCTCAGGGCCAGCTCCAGATACGACTGCCATCAACACTTCATGCAACACGGATGAAACTTCACCTGCTTTCGTATTTTTCCTGGTGATGAAAAAGTTAATTGGAAATTAGAAAGATATTAACAAACAAGATACAAAATAGAAAAATCACTGAGAACGGTGATCCTTTTAGTCAACACTCAACAATAACTATATATATTCATACGTTTTGTAGAAAGATCTCAATTCCCGAGCATCACTTTTCTCCTTCCTCAAAAATTTGGTGATTTGTTCATCCTGAAACGGAGAGCCAAAGATACATATTTTTTAAACTGAAACAAGTTAAAGGGGAAAAAGAGTTCAGAATATTGCAAATAAAGTGCCACAGTTCCTCAAAATATGCACAAGAAAATCTAATTATGTGACGATCGTCTTTAAAAATGAAGAATGTTGGAAAATTTTGAAAAAGAAACGAAATCTCCAATAATGCAATGTGAATTTATCAAATAGCTTCAGATCAAATCTAAAGATCCATTAATACAAGCACCTTGACCAATTGTTTTGAACAAAAGGGAAGAGAATTTGCCTAAGGTTGTGTTGGAAGGGAACATTTCCATATGTCAAAAATTCTCAATCACACCGAAGATAGGCATCTTATTAAGACAAAGAAGAGATCATCAGCATCAAGGTCTTCCTCTGTAGATGTTGTTATTGCTTTCATTCTAAAGCATCCAAATTCTTACAAAACTGAATATCTGTGATAATTTTCACTGGTCCTAAGTGGATATGCTTCAATGGAAGGTTCCTAAGTCTCTTTGGAAAAGGGAGATAGGTTAAGTCTTGAAGGAAGTTGATTTGGCACAAAAACTCCATGCTAAACTCCAGTGCCTCCATCAGTAATACAATTGCAGTTACATTTAAAAGAGAATGAAAAGAGGACAGAAATGGGAGACTAAATTTATTTTGTGAATCTAAAAATTCTATAGCAATTTATTAGAGAGAACTATAAGCAACTGAATCATTTTCCTGCAAATTTTAAGAACCTGTTCTAGTCTCTGAAGAAGTGCAGTTTTGAACTGTCGAACACCTCGACCGCTTGATTTGGGATCCAGATTGTGTGTTTTCTCAAACGCATGAAATCGGCCTGTTATGGAAATTCCAATGCCAATCTTCCATTATTTTCTTCAATTTTTTTTTTCAAAAATATCGAGAGAAAAAAAATACGCCCAAATCATGGAGGCGGAAGAAAGAAGGTATCTTCTGCTTACAAATGTACGCGACGCGGGGGGACTCGGCCTCGATCTGATTGGCCACTCGGAGGAAGCGGCGCACCTCGGAGACGAGAGTGGGAGGGATCTTCTCGCTGTCGAAAGGCTCCGGCGAGTAGTCGGGGAGCGACTTCGATCGGCTCCTCGTTGGACGGTAGGATGGTCCCTCGGCGACCACGATCTCGTCCGCCATGTCAAGTCGAAGGACGAGGAGTAGGAAGGAGTTGCTGATGGATTCCGACTGCGATGGATCCCCATGGATGCAGATCCGAGGAGGTAGATATAGAGGAGGTGAATCTAGAAGGATATGCGCCGTCTACTGCTACTGCTGCTGCTGCTTTTGGAGGGACGAGTGCTTTTGCTTTTGCTTTTGATTTCTTAACGCTGTTGTTGTCGCAGGGGGTGGAGGAAGGAAGAAGAAAAAGGGCGGAAAAAGGAAAGGTTTTTTTTAAATACCCGGATTTATTTTATTTTATTTATGGAAAAATTTAGCCCATTAACAAATCACCCCCTCTTATTTAAAAATTACTCAAAACAGGTACAAAATTTGGATGTTTATTAAATGATATATCTATTTTAAAACATATCCCAGGACGGTCCACTCTCCTAGATAGGGCACCGGCTCCTAGATAGGGCACCGGTATATTCGAACATCACGAATGCCTCAGGCGAATATGATATGCCCAGATAATTGAACCCTTGATATATAAATATATCATTTTGTTTTTTATTAGGGGTGTCAATTTATGCGGAACGGATCAGATTTGAATCAGGTTATGATTTTTTTTTAACTCTCAATCTGAATCCGATCAGAACCCAAACTTAATCTGAAACCTCTCAATGCAAACCCAAACCCGAACCCAGCCAACCAAACCAACCCGAACCTGACCCGGACAATCCATATAACTCAATCCAAAATAACTTTTTTTTGCTATTTCCCTAATAATTTTTCACGTTTATCTTAATATTTCATCATTATTATACTAACATTGATACTAATATACATAAAAATATGTTAATTTTTAAAATAAAATTTAATTGAACTATAAAAAATCAACTAACCTTTAAATTCGGATCAATCCGAACCCGACCGATCCAACCCAAACCCAACTCAAAAATTTTTCAACCCGAAACCTTCTAATCTGAACCCAATCCAAATCTGAAAATGTACATCCTCAATCTAATTTTTTTCGAATCGATTCAAATTAAATTATTAAATCGGATCCATTTTTAACACCCCTTAACCATAATTGTTATTGATCCGGGGTCAATATCCGGTCAGCCAATGAGCCAGGTCAGCTTCCTGAGT
>JBBPFQ010000044.1:3650061-3669061 GCA_037974815.1 Kaempferia elegans
TGAACAAAAAAAATGAAGAAGCAATCACAACACATAAATACAACTATGAAATTTTCTCCTTCTCAACTACGTTTTGAAGATGAAGAGAAAATAGTAAAAGGAGAGTGATCTGGATGTTAGAGGGGGGAGGACATCTGACGAAAATGTCATATGAGCCAAGTCCCGAATACTCCTCGGGCATAAGAAGTCCCGAGTACACCTTAGGCGCAGTAAGTCCCGAGTATATCTCGAGCACAGTAAGTCCCGAGTACATCTCGAGCACAGTAAGTCCAGAGTATGTATCAGGCGTAACAAGTCTCGAGTACACCTCAGGCACAACAAGTCCTGAGTACGTCACGGGCACAGTAAGTCCCGAATACACCTCGGGCATAGTAAGTCCCGAGTACACCTCGGACACAATAACTCCCGAGTAAATCTCGGGCATAATAAGTCCCGAGTACACCTCGGGCACAGCGAGTCCTGAGTACATCTCGGACAAATATTATTGAGAAACCCCTCTATCCTCTTATGAAAGGTCCGCATGTCTTTCCCCCGGGAATTCTGGAAATAATTACTAAAATAGGGGAGAGGTCATATTATGGGAAAATATTTATTACTTGATTATTTGGTAATAAATAATTGAAACAATCATAAGGGAAATATTTGGAGATTCTTTTCCTTTATTTGACAAGTTCTTAAATATCGAAAACATTGTCAAGTCAGCCCTAATCATAGAAAAGAGACACCCGCCGCTTCTATATAAAGGGGGAGAAGCCCTAGGTAACGAATCATCTAAGTTATTTTCTCACAACTTCTCTATTTTTCTCTTTCTGACTTGAGCGTCGGAGGAGTTTCCGCCGGAATTCTTCCGGTGGGTTCCCTTTAACGTTCGTGTTAACCTCGCAGGTTCTCTTGTCATCGACATCCACCTCATCGCCTTCGATCGTTTCCTTGGTGTCGGCCCTCCACGTCACTCGTCGCCGGAACAATACTCATCGACTAAGTGTGCTAAACTACCATGTGACTTTGAAGTGGAATGGCCCATAAAATATAAATTTTTACCTTTTTTCCCCTCTACCATAGTTAAGGATCAATCCATTTTTACCTCGATACATGGGATGAAAATGTATATATTTTTTTCCAACAAACATTTCTTTATTGGTTAATAAATATGATTAAGGTATCATTAACAATACTACTAATCATAATGTGTGATTTAGTAAATGTTGTTCCTCCAAGGCAACCAATTGATTAGTAATTAAGTTTTATTTTTCCTTATGTATTGATCACTGTTCAGCTAATAATCATCTATAATTTATCTCCCTTCATATTACTTAAAAATGGCTTGAGCATTATTACTTTTTTTTTACTACAGTGATTTAGTAAAATGCTAATGCAAAATTCAACCCTCCCACAAAGTCACACGATGAAAGGATATATGAAACACCTTCTCTACTGATAAAAATAATTAAAGTCTGACCCTTTTCCATAAAATTAGGGTGTCAAGTCAAAGTTCCATAAGTTAAACATGTTTCACATACAAGTTATTGAATTAGTCCATTTACTCCGACTACTATTCGAATGTTCAAAACACGACTACGCATGATCAACCACCGTTAACTATGGATCAGACCGTCGTGCTTCCCCAGACGCCCAAGTTTCCAAGGCGCGTTTGATGACGAGCAAACAGACAATGTCTTCGCTCGGATTACGGCTCCCACCTCGCGCTTCTCCCTCACCCTTTTTGCGCTGACGGAGGAAACGAAGCTCCTGGATCTTCTTCTTCTTCCAGTCGATCAAGGTAGTAAGGCAGGATTTGTTCCTTGTTTCACTAGGTTTCTTGATCGATCCTCAAATCTCATTTGACTTTGGGTTGATTTAGTGATACTGCTGCACACTCGTATGTAGTCTGAGCTCATTCTATGAATTTTCTGTCTTTTCGAGTTTGGATCGAGTCAGCTGCGAAGATAGATGTAAAATTTATATCGTGGTTTACTGCTGTTTCATCTTTGCAATGGTTCCTTCTCCCGGGCAAAGTGATTGATCTTCGTTGATTTTGATTACAGAATGGCCGTCTCCGTCTTCAAATCTTCATCTAAGAGAGGCACCTATGCTTCACCTTCTGCCACATCTTCATCGACAAGGGATCGGCCGATAGAGGATTCAGGGAAGAAGATCCCTCTTCGGAGGTCAAGAAGCATCGTTTCGTCTCCGAGAAGCAGTGAAAATTCAACGTCAAAACATTTCTTTGAATATGCTAACACCAGAGATAATCCCCTTTTTGGTTGCACAAGTTCGTCACCGTCATCGCCAGAAGCTGAGTGCTTGAGTGAAGCTATGAAAAATGATGTCTTGGACTGTAGAAGAGGGCGATCCTTGGTGAAGAACCCCAATTTCAGAAGCGAAAGTACATGTAGTACGAGGGAAAGGAGTTCGTCAAGAGATATATTTAGGCAGTCTCGAATTCGGTCTCTTTCGAGGGGGCAATCTCATATTTCTGAGGTTTGATCAAATTCCTTATTCAGAATTCGATTGCTTCATGCTGTTTCCCAAATTGTAATGACAAGAGAATGTATCTTTAATTTCTGGATAACAAAAGGTTAGACTTCTCATTGTTGCGACAGATACATTCTGTGAGCTGACCTTCTATGATAAAACGTGGCATGTGTGTGAACAATATATATATGGTTAATTGCTTGAAAGTGTTACTCATGTGGTATGGTTAATATGATTGGATTTTTTTTTTCATGAACAACAGGACCGCCATTGGGAGGAAAGAAATTCTATAGACTACTTTTCTGAAACAGAGTCATCTATGAGAAATGTAGGTCAATATACAATCCTCCATTTTGTTTCATTAGCATTTCATCTCTCAATGTCTATATGGGCTGCAAGCATGCATGTTTCACGTTCGTTTCTGTCGTAGGTGATTAAATGATTGTCTCCCTGATGGTCTGATGTTTCTTGATGATTTAACTGTTTTCAGTATTATCAAATTGAGCATTTTCCACCTGATCTTGAAAGTGGTGGACTTTATGAAATGGATCGATCAGAAGTACATTCTTCAGTTTCTGAAATCACAACTGACCTGGAGAATGTAAGTTAACATTGCCTTATTACAGCCTTGTTAGTGTGTCACTCTGCTCATGAGCGCGGAAATATATTATATGTATCCACAGTATCACTAATTAGATTGCTTGAATTTGAGTTTTTTTTTCCCTTATTTCTTTGGGTGATGGATTGAAGATTGCATATAGAAAACAGTATGCCTCTTAGCAATAAAATTCTTGTTTCCAAGTTTTTGCTATATCTCCTCTCATAAAATTCTTTTCTTCTGCAAGCACTAGAAATTTCTTCCAATTTAGCATTTTAGCAACATTATATTGGTGAGTTGTGGAAAAATATTTTAACTCTTGAATGCTTCAAAATTCTACTTCCAAGAACTAAAATTAACATGTGAATGACATTATGAAAAATATGGAGGATCCCTAGCTTTCATTCTTTACAATTATCTGTGCAAAACATTTCTCATAAACTTGTGTCCCTCACTATAAACCTGGACACCAGGTTATCAAGAGAAAGGTCCCAGTAGACAGTATTGGCAATGTCTGCCCTGAGTTGGTTAATCAGGATGAAATTGAATTAGTTCCTGACATCCAAAGGGAATATACATTCATGTTTGAACAGGTATTCACATTATTTTCTAATTTAGATTCTTTATCTTCTTACTGTACTGAGCCTCTAAGCTATGCAGTCCCAAGAACGCATAAGGAAACTACAAGCTGATTTGGCTATTGAAGAGCAACGTCGGCATGAGCTAAGCAGAATATTGAACAGCATAGTACTTGAAAATGAAAAGAGCTCTAGTACACGCAAATCTAAAATGAAAAGAAAGGCAAGCTTAATCTGTCAAAAGCGGGCAATGAATTGATAGTATTCTTTATCATAACTATTCCCTCAAAGACATTTGGTTATTTAGTGCCTTGACTTATATTCATTCCGTCTTTTTTTTTTGTCCATTTAGTTAATATAATACAAAAGTAATGACCTAATAATTCTAGGAAACTCAATCATGGTGAAATATTATTGGATGTTTCTGTGTTTTTTTTTTCTTTTTAATATTTAGTCACAACTTACACGTGCTGCCTTTTTCATTTTCTTGCGAAAATTTTTCTTGAATTTGAGTTAGATTGATGGGATCAAAATTTTTCCATCAGTTAGGTTAGAACTAGAGGAAAGTTCTTATTTGCATAGCATAAGAGAATTTAAGTGGTAGCAACTTATGTAATATCTTTGGAGCCCAAAACAGGAATAGCTAAGAGATAATGCAAGAATACCATTAATTATATTCTTTCACTACAATTGTGTTGCTTAATTTCTCAAACCATGGTTGTAGGCAAGCATAGAACGACTCAAGATGTCTAGGCGTCTAGCAGAAGAAGCAATGACATATTTTGATGAATGTGTTTCACTGTCAGCGTTTGATGGTTCCGACTTCTCCTCTCAAGAGGATCAACAGATAAACTCTACTCTTGGAGTCATTTCAACAAAAAATAGCAGGTTTCTCTCAAATGGATGCTCAAGCTATGCTGTATCAGATTACCCCGTCACTCAATTTGAACATCATGAGGTTTATTTTTGATCATCTGATTTATTACTTGGTTGGCTTTTGCATAAATTGCTTCTTTACTTTGCTGCTTAAACCATGAGGTTTTTTTTTTCCTTCTGTTTTATCTACTATGGCTTTAGTGTAAGATTTTTGTCTACTTGAATTTTAACACATGCTGTTATAGTTTTTTCAAAATCAAAAGATTTTCAGGATTTGTGTCAATGGATATGTACAATTAGTGTCATCTGATAGGTTTAGGTGAACCATTGTGTCGGTTGGTGGATCATCGACAGGATCCAAGGGCCCAGATTAAAACCAAATGGTTGAAGCACAACTATTGCAGCTCAGTTGAAAGGTCATCGAGTAGTCTGTAAATAGCACACTTGTTGGGCAGGGTGGAAGACAACTCATTATTAATAAATTATACTCCTCACGTTCGTCTTGCACTGCCTTATCTCTACAGACAACTCTAGCTTTTGGATTTGCACATATGCAAACGGCAAAAACAGATGAGTCTAGTTTCGGATTAAGTGGATTTTAGGCTCTACCTCATCTGTACAAAATGCGAGAGGGTGATTGATTTTGTTGTATAGCATAGGAAATTAGCTGGACTAAGTTGCACATTGATTGGTTGGGGCAAAGTAAGGCTAAGGGAAGGTGGTTGCATTCCTTGGAATCGAGATTACTACAGCTGGACCAGCCAGATTCAAACCCACCCACCTACAGACAATAAATTACATATTCCTGTCCTTGCACTGCCTTAATCTCTGCAGACAATTTCAGCTTTTGGATTTGCACAGATTCAAATGGCAAAACAGCTGAGTCTTGTTTCCAATCGAGTGGGTTTTAGGTATAAGATATTAAGATGCAAGGTGGTGATTGATTTCGTTAGCATAGGAAATTAGCTAGATTAGGTTACACATTTATTGATTGGAGAAAACTAAACATTGCGGAAGGTGATTACATTCATTGGGATAGAGGTTACTATGGCGGACCAGCCAGATTCAAACCCATCCACGGCCTCTTTTTCTTTTCTTTTGACAGCATGTACTAGCTATTACTTCAGATATTAGTTACAAAGCTTTGGATACAACTCAAGTTAATAATTACTTGATCAAGTAATAATCACTTTCTTTTATAGGAATGCCAAGTAGAAGGCAACATAATCCTGTTGTCATTTTGATTGTTGCCATGTAGAAAGTAACATCTCTTGTTCTAGTTCAGAAAAAAGAAACAACTAAGAAACATGTTTTCCTCGCAGGGTTTTAACAATGATAATAGGCCTTCACACAGTTCTTCATTATCTGACTCGACAATTATCGACCATTGTATTGATAGAGCTCTTGATCCGATTCATCATAATGGTGGAGATGAAATACCAGAGTTTTACACACCCCGTAGGGGAAACTCTTATTTCCTACATGGAGATGAACATACTGGATCCCTTGGACTTGATGAAATAAGAAATAACCATACTGGATCTGTTGGAGCTCATGAAATTAGAAACTACTTTCCCGACATGGAGAAGACAACTACATCCATTGAAGGTGTGAAAGAAGAATCAACTTATAATGCTAAAGATTATTCTTCAAACCCATCAGACGAAAGCTTACTTTTCGAGAAGGTGACGTTCAGAAACAGAATAAACTTCGGTGGTATGCTTGTTTGTAGTATCAATACCTTTTAAAGTCTTTGTTTTTTGTAAAGAAAAAATAGTTGCTTATCATATGAAAAGAGAATTATAGATTGAAGTTGTAAGATTGAACATTTGATGTGCAGGTATATGTAAATTAATGGTTAAACATTGTAATATGATTGTGTAGTGTTATCAGAACCTTTGGTGTCTCTGTACCATAACAAAGTGCTAGAATCAGGTGTAGGTATATAAAAATGGTATGTATAAACTACTAGATCTGATCAAATAATCATTAACAGTGAAATAATTTACTGCAACAATTTCAAAAAAAAAACAAAAGGAAAAAGGACAACAACAGGGATCCCTGAAACTGCTGCTAGAGAAATTTAACTCTGATCACAAAGATTGGCAGACTTTAAAGTCAACCACATAACCTTTGGGTTCCAACTGCTCTTTCTTATATATATATATCTCCTCTGCTACCCATCTAAACATTGTAACAGAATAACTGAAAATAAGAATAAAAGCCATCTGGTTAGCTTGGCTCCCGCATTTACAAGAGAAGCAGAGGAGTTTGCACTCATGTGCTGATTAGGGCTGCATGATTCAAAGTTAAAACCAGATTGAGACTCCAGTTACACAAAAAATAAACTCAGAAAGAATAAGGCAAGGATTTATTCAACTTTAGGAATGACATACTTTACAAAATCTTTAAGAACACCACAATAGAGAACATTATCAGGCATAGGCAGTTCGGTCTTGTTGGTAGGCTCAGGGTTGATGATTCTCAGATAGACCTCCTGCCCAAGATACCATGTATCTAGATTTTGTGCACGGATGTTCCAAACTCCGACGTTGTCCAAAGAGACCAACACAGCAGTCCATGCACCAGCATAAACCTGGAGAACCAAGAAAGTTCAGATTTAGAGCAACAAGGCGAGAAAGTTCAGATTTAGAGCATAAACCTGAAGAAATGTAAGCACCTGAGTTGAACTGCGAGAAACAGCATCCCACATATTGTATGATCCTCTAGAATTATTTGTCCAGTCTCCATAACCCATTCTGCAATTAGGATCTGATTGCTTAATTAAGAGAAAAAGAAACTGAATGGTGAAATTAAGCTACTACACGGATGTGTGTGCCAACTGCTTGTACGTACTTACCCTACTACATAGAATGCATGGCCATCCATGTGGTAAGTCTGAATTCTGGTATCATTATTCTGAAATACGATCTCTATGAAACCCTTGTATGTTCCATTTATCACAGACGATGCGATTCGGGGCGCATCATCGCCGGGGACAGAGGGGAAATCAAGCGTATAAACTCCAGTCTTCTTGTACTCATCCGCAAGGCGCAACGGTGTCGTCGGCGGCGAGTAAGAAATACCATTGATTGTAGCTCTACGTTTCCCATTGATGATCTGAAGTGGTGTGTTCTTCAGCACGTATACATGAGTCACATTGATCGTCCGATATTTGTATGACCCTTGAGGATTCGGGCGTGCAGCACCAGTAGATAGATTTGTCCTTGACCAAAATGAATTTAAAACAAAGTTAGATTACAAGCAACAGAATCTACAATTAGACCACTAACTAACTAGTAACAAACCTGATAGACCTGGCTTGGTTCATAGAGAAGCCTTTGTAATAGAAGTCATTAGGAGCATCTGGGAGAGGGCCTGATGCTTTTCCTCTAGAATTGGAATAGTGCAGAATTGCAACACCGACAACTCGATCCCAAATCGATCCATTCGTAAATCTAGCACTGGCCACGATATAGAAATCGCTGCTTGCATTCTGATCCATGGTGACCAAGAAGGAGTAAGATTGCCCGACGTGTATATCAAGGTTGGAGTAGATCTGTTGCACTGTGTATGTTCCCTCAGCTTCCGCGAGCAACAAGTTGTGATTTTGGATCCTAAAGTTCAAGCTGGTGGATGTGCCAACATTGTGGACGCGAAATCGATATGTTTTTCCTATATAACAGATTAAAATTCCGAAACATGAACATTGATTCTGATTTCTGATCATAAAGAATGTATAGAGATCGAGATGGTCACCTGGCTCAACATTGATGGTCTCGTGGTCGATGCCACGAGGAACAAGCGTGGCGTTGTATCGATACGGCCCCTTTCCGTTCATCAAAACGCCGTCAGGAACGCCGAGATCCTTCCCTTCATCAAGCATCATCCTCAACGCCTATAAATCGATTAGTGTTATAGCAAAATGCAAATAGAATTACAGAGCAGTAGTTAGTGTTTAGTATTGATCGGTGATGGAGGTGCAAGAGCAGTACAGTGTGGTCCTTGGCGTACCAATCGCCGATGAAAAGGTGGACGTCGGCGTGTGGATGCGCAAAAGGAACAGGGATGACGGCGCGGTTGTTGACGATGATGCCGCCGTAACCGCCGGCGGCGCGCTGCAGGAGAAGCGAGGGGAAGTAGAAGAAGCTTCCGATCTGGTCCTTGACTTGGAAGTTGTAGGTCCAGTTCCTCCCCGGCGGGATTGGGCAGTTTGTGCCCAAAACCCCGTCGTCCCAGCTATCCCTGCGCAGTTGTATGCCGTTCCTGATTCACACATTAAAAAAAATTCACGTCAATTATTATTCGAAAGTTAATTATATATATACGTACACTCAAGAACAGCATCGAAAACAGACCATGTGAACAGAAGAGGCTCGTCCAAGTTGTTGTGCACGTTGACGGTTGCGATCCAGTTGGTGGTCAGGTTCATGACCGGGCCGGGAAACCGATCCGCCACTGCGATCACCTGATGATGAAGATTCAGGATCATATATAAGAGAACAGAAAGGAGTTTAGATCAACTGTCTACTCTGCATGTTTCATGCACGTCACGTACCTTCTGACTGACGCCGAGAGGAGCGACGGTGATGTAGGAGACGTTCCAGTCGAAGTGGGCGTGGGGGTCCGCGGCGTAACACACTGTCGCCGCCGCCGCCGCCGCCGCCAGAAACAGGGCGGCAGTGAACACCCAACGGTCCGACGCCATCGTGAGCTTGATCGGGTGGAAAAAGGAATCGCGATAGCGATTGAGACTGGAAGAGCAGAGCGGAAGGAAAGAGGGCGATGGCTGTGAATGATGGCCGGGGATTAGATTTTGGAAAGACAGCGAATCGAATTCTGTAATTGAGGTTTTATAAAGATTTCTGAGGATTTTTTAGGAGAATAATTTCTTAATTTCTCCGCGTTCCTAATTAATCACAACTGGTTACAGCAAATTCTAGTGGAATTGTTTTTCACCAATTTAGGAATGAACCAATCAATCCGTTTTGAATTTAGATTTAGGTTTATAAAATAAAATTAAAGAAATTTGTTGCCATATTATAGTTTCTATTATTAAGAATTTATAGCAAATATTAGGGATTATTAATGTATAGTATGATAAAAGATTTCTCAAGAAATAAAAACTAAAACAATGAGTCACAGTACATCACATGTTATCATTAGTAATTTCATCGTTTGTTTAAGTTAACAGCAAATTAAAAGAAAGGACAAGAAAATAATCCAGCAAAAATGGCTGTCATAGTAGATGGCTCGTATTAGTGCGTCCATATTCCTTTTAAAAATTTATTTTATTATTAAAATATTACCTTTTTAACACTAAAATATTTATTTATTTTTAAAATAATTACTTAAATTACTCATTACTTCGAGAGAGAGAATATTTTATATCATTTTTTATTTCCAAATCATAACAAAAGTTGATTGTTGTTTTGTACTCTTGTTCCCGTTGGTTTCTAAGTTGAGCTCCTAAATTTTTAGCATCAAATCGTCTTACAATCTCGTGGCTATTCAATCTTATACTTTTATTTTAAATTAACAAATTTTGGTATTTCAATCTTTTTTATTAATATATAATGTTAAATTTTAAAATTATTTTTTTGAATTGGAACTTTCTTATATGTTACTAATAATTTAATTCTCACATAGAAATAGATGATTTGTTAGATATAAAATGATTTTAAAATGATCAAAATATCCCTAAAACTAAAAACCATTTTAAAAGAGCTGAATGCTAACATTATCAAAATTAACATTAGCGAAACTAATAAAAGAAAAAACTATGATAAAAGTCCTATCATAACCGATATTTAATTTATATTAAAATGAAATATATTCTTGTGAATCCAAACTTATTGTTACTTTTGGTTATTTGTTTGAGAACTAAGGTTTTTCATTAAGGAAGAGAATAAAGGTAGGAGTTGTATGGAGTTCCCATGATTAAAACAATGTGATCTGAGAGCTTGCTTAGAATGCTTACATCCCCCTCCATTCAATAGCCATCCTCTTCTATAAAGGTTATTGCATGTTTTCTCTTATGAATCCTCTCTAACCTTGCCAAGATCCTGACTCTCGGCTTAACCCATAGCCATCAGGATAGAACATTTTCAGTGGGAGATCAACGAAATTCTTGCTCAAACATTCATTTCTTGGCGATCACTGCTCCGAGCCTCCGACCGACTATCAAGTACCAACATGGTTCATCCTCTTATCTAAATTAAACATGCAGTTCAAGTACTTCACTAGGATTCAAGGGCTCTCCATCTCAAATAAAATGAAGCTCATTGAAAATTTCTCTCCTCTCCCTGTAGTACTTCTGTTCATACACATTAGTAAAACACCATTTTTGAGACCTATATACATCCTGAAGAAAAGCAGCCATTGAATCCAAATTATATATTTGTTTTCATGTCTTCTACTGCAAACTATACTCGAATTCGAGGAAAACTAGAAAGTCATATAACTGAGAAAAATATGTTAACAGATCAAAAGTCAAATAAATGGGCAAAACAACATAATGAAAACCACCATTTTTGCAAGTTTATAGCGTGTCTCTCTGAAAGGATGCATTTTCCCCTCTTAAATACATGGAGACCATAAACTGACTGTTTGAAGATGAAGGAACATAGAAAGTGTTAGCTGGTAGCGGCAATTCCACCTACTATACCATTCACATAGAACAGACGGACCAACGAGCTAAAGAAAACACGACAAGAATTTGAAAAACATTTAAAAACAAACTGGCCAAATCTTCAATTTATAAACGAAGAACAAGACCTAAAAACTGTGAATAAAAAGATGGATGATACCGGAATAAGCATGATTTTCATCTTTTGATAAATGCTAGATAAGTGCACATCGATATTATGTAGGTTTGCTGAAAAGATATTGGAGCAATGGAGCGACGACAGCAACACTCATACTGTTTCCCAACAAGGCGTACCTGTGCGACATTTAGCAGAAAAATAAGGTTGCAGTAAGACACTTTATCATGCCCATTCATGTATGCAGTCTTCATTGCTATTAGGACAACTGAGGCTTTCTATAGGAAAATAGACTCCTTGGAGAATAGAAAATATTTTTAACCACAAAAATGTGATCACGAAGTTTAGGAACTCGAACATAGAAACAATGAAAATACAATTTCAATATGGTAAGCAAGAGTCTAGCCATACCAAACCAAATTGCTTTTATTTGTATGCATGACTTTCATTTCTTACGTAAAATGGTTGAATCCATTAGATCAACTCAATATTGGAAATAATGACGCAATACCTAATGGAAACCCTTGAGAACATATTGATCTAATGAAAACCCTTGAGACAAAACAGATCTGATCCACCTATCCAACAACAAAACACCCACATCACCTACCCTTCTCCTAATTGTTCAATAGCAAATGACAAGTGGCAAATAAATTATTATAAATCCAGTTTATCCAAAAGTACATTTGAATTTCATGTATTTTACAAATAAATCTTCGCAAACCACAGTCTGATATCATAGTACTACTGCAATATAAAGTCACTACTGCACAGGACCTTAGAAAAACTAACCTTTGCCTCAAGTTTACATGTGATGGAAATTGAAAATCCAGAGGAAAAGAATGAAAATTAGCAACCTGAAATAGATTGTAAACTTTCAAACCACAGAAGTTGGCATGGATACTAATCAACTAATTATGTACTAAATGCCTACCTCTCGAGGCGTAAAATAACGAAGTCCAAGCTCTTTCAAGGAGAGTACTTCATGCCTTGAGTTAGTGTGCTATTACAAAGAATAAGGAGAAAGAACATAGGATAGCAAATATTAATGCAAGTGTCATAAAATGAACAATAGTTATCAATTATTCAGACAAAAAAATGGAGAAAGAGGGCATTATACCCCACAAGTAGCCAATAAGGAACCAGTGCCCTTTACATAACGAAAATAACTCTTGGTAAAACAACAACATCGCTTAGACTCTGGGAAGACGATATCTGGCCATTGTCAAAGAATTGACTCAGATAATCAATAATCAAGAAACCTTGTAAATCTAGTGTTTAATAATAAATGAGACAAAAATTATAAGGATACCCATGGCACTTCCCCATCTATCGATCAAACTTGGTGGAACAAAATATGTGTTCCAAGAATTTATGCAAGTTTCACCTTCTTCAGCCTCTTCATAAACTTTATCAATGTCAGTGGTCTGCAAGTGTTTAGTTGTACGTGGTGTTTGATCAATATCATATTCAGACTCCACCATAGAAACAACAACCTCTCTCATGCACTCTTGTTGATTTTGGGCAAACAAATCTGTTTCTAGAAAGGTCATGATAGGCTGACAAACAGACTCAACGTTTTCATGGTTTATATTTGCTTTATCAAGCTTATTTGTGGAGTAAGCATCCTTGGACAAAATGAAGGGAGATGGTGTGCAAAGAATTGAGTTATTGAAGCACGGATTCCTAAAAGCTAAAGGTTCCCTTTTAGCCTGCAAAATAAAGAGCTTTTCAGAATAGAACAAATGCATGGAAGATATAAATTCATCATTAGTATCTGTATCCTTTTCTTTCCATGTCGATTAATTATCCAGATAAGTTTTTCAAACACACCAGAAAATAAACATATGAACAAACAAGCTCAATAGTAGGAAAGCATTCTGGAAAAAAAATGAAACTACTAAACTAGGTTGGCAATCATCTACAATGTTGTAACAAAATCTGCTGCTAGTATTTACCAATGTTAACATAAATCTGAGTACTTCTTTAGGCAACAGTCTAAGAGTAAAATATTTGATTATGAATGGGCATACCAGGCAAAAGTATCGAGGTCTAGAGTATGGGATTCCAAATTGCAATGGGCTCAAAATATATTCTTGGGTGACAAAGCCAATTCCTGCCAACACTTCCATCATATGCCTGTGTGTATTTGAAGTCTGCAACATAAGGCAATGATTCAATTTGACGAAATTCATGGAGGAGATGAGAAAAGGGCAGATTTTGAAACAGAAACCTCAAACCCGACAACATTCTCCACAAATAGCATTAGGGGAGGATGCTTCATATGTGGCATATTCTCAAGGATCTTGATGAATGAAAATGATCTAGCATCAGTTGAGTCTTTCTTCAAGCCTATAAAACAACATTTCAAACATAAATGTGGAAGGATCACAGTCTATTGATAATATAGTTGTAGAATTCAAAATACAACCTTGTCTAGTGTAAGGTTGGCATGGAGGAGAAAGAAGCCATGCATGTGCTTCATACTTGTCTAAATCAATAGGTGACAAAATTTGGATGTTTCCCTGCAATGGAATGCTACCTGATACATTAATGATGAACTGAAACTAAAAGAATGACCATCATGCTATCTCTAAAATCATCCAAATATTTTCAAAAACCTCTTCCATATATTCTTGTATACTTGGGCAAAAGCGAAACAGAATAGAAATGTGTCCTTATGAACTTTGTGTATGGTGCCACATTTGTCTATACAAGTCCTAATAGGCTAAAGATAAACCAGGGGCGTAGCCCGGGTTCAAAATTACCTGGGCTGGCCATCAACTACCTAAGGTTGGCTATTTGGGAATGGCCAATGGTTTTGTGATGGAGCTGAAAAATATAAAATCTAAAGCCACTAATCAAAATCCACGATGGAGCCTAATGGATTTCATTGTATTATTTGCAATCTGATTCATCTTGGGAGGGGAATCTGATTAAAAATAGGTGGTGCCGGAGCCCACCCTAGCGGCCTAGCCCAAGGGTAGTTCCGCCCCAAGCTAAACTAAGCCAAATCCTTTCTAAGATTATATACCATCTCAGTATTCCTATATCAATTTTTCTTATTAGGATATCCATAACAAAATGAAGCTAGAAATCAGTTGATGCCTTGAAAATTGATGGTGCCTTGCATACACATGGCAGCCTTCTAAATAGTTAGATAAATAACCCGTTCGACAGAGTAGAAAGATGATCTCCTAACACAGGATTGTACAGGAGATATGGTTGTAAAACGAATATAAATTTATCATTATCAAACTTGGGGAAAATTTTATGAATCAACGTTATAGTCCTCTGTTCAGTTCATTTCTTGTCTACTCCTGTTTCTCATTTGTTCCAGTTTCTACTTATTTTATGCAGCAAACCAAAGGCAATCCAAATTTATAGTCAAGTTCCTGCATAAGCGTCTTCTTTGCATTTCCTTTATGACAATAATAATAAAAATAAAATAATAAAAAAAGGACTCGCTTTTCCTCGTTATAACTTGCGTCTCTCCCTTTCTCTGGAGCGGAGGATAAACAATCGAAGGAGATAAGAGGAACCTGGAAGGGGCGATGGCCAAAATTGTGCTCGTAGACGTCGTTGGCGATGTTGTTGATGTCGAATGCTTCCACTATGCATCCTGGAATACCAGCCCGCATCAAGGAGTACCTCTGAAAGGATTAATGCCTAAATGAATATATAGATGAAATAAAATTGCAAAGAGCGAAATCATGAATTCATGAAACCCTAGTCTATTCTAGCAGCCGAGACTAAGGAACACGTAGGGATTGATGAAACAGTCCACCAACAACCATTGCGCCGATCCCGCTGTAGAATTCGAGCACTCTCCAACAAGCGGAAGCATCCTTCTCCGATCCTCCAGGTACGCGCGGTTTTTCTCGCTCCATTTGAGTCTAAACTCTTCACGATCCTCTATCCGCGCAGTGATACCATTTAGACTTCGCTCATGCCACGCGAAGGAGGAAGACTTTCTCTTGTTTCTTCGTTTCTTTTGGACAAATTTCTCCGACGGGGTAAGCTCAAAACACTTGAACGGCGGCGTTGAGTTTTGGATGCTTGCACAGGGAGGAGGAGGAAGCAGAACGAGAGAAATAATTTTTTATATAATTTATTTTCTTTTTCATTTTACTCCTTTTTGTTTCGAATATTACATTTATCTCTCTAGTTTATAAAATAAAATAAAATGCTCCTGAAAATTTGACTAATTTTTTTTTAAGTTGACTCATGAGTTATGATTATATTTTTAAGAACTTGGTTAAATGTTATTTTAATTTAATAGTGGCCTTGTAAGATTTAACATTAGAAGTTTTTACCTTTGAATTATACCTTTCGATGTTCAAGAAACGAGAGAAACTTCAGTAAAACACGGAATATAGGAATTAGAGATAGGTTTATAGCATATAGCTCATTGAAACCAGTCAAGAACCTCTCGTCCGTAATGGACCGTCTCTAGTCCAGTGATTGTCAACCGTTAGATCATGTCAAAATTCAAATAGTACTTAGATTTTAATATGATCCAACGGCTGACAATCACCAATCACTGGACCAGAGATTGCAGATCAGAGCTCGATTGAAACAGGGCTTTGTGAATTGCAAAATTTCTGATCAACGAATAAAAGTAAAATAGACATTACACGACACAACTTACTTCCGAGATGATTGCAATTTGACAGGATCTTCAAAATCAATTTTGAATAAGAAACAATCAAGCGATCATCCATGTCAGGTGACGATATCGAACCCATTTGGCAGCAAGATGAACTCCAACAGATAAAGCAGCAAGTAAGAGTGGGATTGGAAGTCTTCTACTGGTTTCAGGAACTTCCTCACTTGAAGGTTCCTTCGATGCCTTTGAATGCTGGATGATGGCGAGGGCCAAGTAAAAACCTATCACAAGAAATCTGACCCATGGCTCCCCGACCGCGGCGAGTACAGCAGCAGATGGCAATAATGCTGATACATCATCCTTTTTTGCAATAAACCTTGAGTAGCAAAAGAGTCCACAGAGGCACATCCAGAAGAGTGGCTCTGGAACAAAGTTTTTCACAGCCCCAAACCCTATAAACGCTGCAAATGTAAGTAAAGGCATCTGGTTGTTTATTGAATCTGGAACTGTAGCTTCACCAATGGCTAATATCACTGTACTAAACAAGATTATCCTCATCAGTTCTGGCACGGGAGCAAATGCCACAACATTGCCATATGCATCCTTTGCCTAATAGAGGCAGAACTCCAGGCATCTTATACTTTCTGTAATAGGACCACCAATGTAGTGGAATACAACAGGAAGGAGCAGTTTGCCCGAGTAACCGAGAAATTTCATAACAGCTAACACAGTGTTTGCCCAATTTTAAAGTTCCCACAATGCAGTCGCAAAGCATAAATAAGAAAAACCCGTGTTGGGAAAAACAATAAGATAAATGAATATCTAATATACAAACGGTTATAAACTAATTAGTATACAAATGTGATGAACGACAAATAAAAAATGATCAAGTATATTTGGAAGCATAAAAAGAATAAAAAATCTAAAAATTGAGTATCATTGTTCAAACCCAACAGTGTGCCAGAATATGATTGAAGTAGCTGTTAATATAATGTTGCATATCACAAAATATTTAAGTACATCCAGCTAATATATTGATGCAGTCTTTCTATTTTGGGTGTCCAATAACTACTTTTATAGCATTATTTTAGGTTGTTTGTCAGAAAATAACCAAGTTGAGATCGTTGATGCACTTACAACATAACAATAAAGCATTATTAAGTATTTACTCAACTGTAAACTATTAAAAAAATAAGCTAAATGAGCAAAGTTATATGAAAAATAAATGTCTGAAAAAGTTGTGATGACAAGAATGGTGGAAATTGAGTTTCAGTCATACTCAAAGTTTCAATAGAACTATCAATTGTTGGCACAACATTTATAGGTTAAAATAAGAGAATAAAATACAGTCTTAGATAGTTCATTTAATCAATGATTGTGAATTTGTATGAAAAATAAATACTTGAGAAAGTTGTGATGCCAAGAATGGTAGAAATTGAGTTTCAATAGAATTATTAATGGTTGGCACAAGATTTATAGACTTAAATAAGAAAATAAAATACAGTCTTAAATAGTTATAACATAAATTATCTTAGATTAACATAAGTAAAACAAATACCAACTTGATGGTTGATCTAATCACATTGTACGCTACCCATGCTGGAAATAGTTTGATCTACACCCTGCATTATATATATATAAAAAAGATTTAAGTCTATGTCTATTCAAATTTAACAATAAATAATACCAAATAAATAAATATTTGGAAGTTATAGAGTAGAAACCATTACAATCGGTGAAGTTTGATTTCTTTTCCTCGCTGCTTTTCTTTTCCTTGAAATCTTCTCTAACCCACCTTTCAACCTCCTACCTGAGATCGTTTTCTTCTTTGTTTTAATTCCTTTCACTCCAGTAGAGTTCCCTTTACCATAATAAAATTATCAAGAATATTGGATCACTTTTGATTGTTGTATATTTGATTCATTAACTTGTAACTTATCATCCACCATCTTACACAAGCTCAACATAACATCTTTAACAACCATGTAAGTGTCATCCCTTTCTGCTGCCTTGGTAATCAATTGAACATTCAACCCACACAACTCTTTGTATTGCATGTTTTGAACTACTTTTGGATCCAAACTTGCATTGTTGGTCATTGAATTATTAACTCCAAAATATCCAATTTTTACTTTTCTTGTCCACCTTTTCAATACATACTCACTTGGAATCTTTATGATATTTTTCCATGTAAATATTTTCAGAATATGTGAACACAAAATTCTAATAAATTCTTATTTTTTACAGCTACACTCAATTTTTTTCACACTTCTTATCAAGTGTAACTATATGATGATTTCTCTTTTTGTTAGGAGTAACTTTATATTTTGTAAATGTATCAATATCCTCACAAATTTCTAGACTAGAATCATGAGATAAATACCACTCCTGTTGAAAACATGTGTATGCCTCAGGAGTATAAATTTCACTAGCTTGTTTTAAAATCTCAATTGGAAACATTAAATGTGGAACAGTTGTACTTGATCTGAAATCAGCTTTTAATTCCTCATATCGACGATCATTAAGGAGTCTTTGAAAGTGATGAAAAGGTCTTAAAACTTGTGTTTATAAGTGGCGTACTTTTTCACAATATTATTCATGCTCTCACTTCTTTGAGTTGTAGTCATATCCGTGCAAAACAATTGTTGTCAATATACTAAAGCTCATTTTCCCTTTATGTTGTACATGCGCCTCAACCAATCATTGTGTTCAAGTGCATACTTCGCTAACATCGATCATATTCCATACTGAAATAAATTCTTCCTCTTCATCAAAATCATATATACATAAGGTAAAATCTTTAACAAACTCTTTAAACTTAGCAAATACTTCACTTAAATGTATGACAATATTTTGATAAATGTGCCAAATGCACAAATGATGATGTGTTTCAGGCCATCTGGAAGCTAACGCCTTTACTATTGCTGCATCTTGATATATAAGAATAGTAGTTGGTTTTTTCTCACTCATAGTTCTAGTTAATGAATCAAACAATCACTCAAAAGTTAAAATGGTTACATCATATAATAAAGATGCACCAAAAAGTATGGATTGTTTATGATGATTAACACCTACAAACAATGCAATTGGACGACCTTCA
>JBBPFQ010000044.1:3670399-3694043 GCA_037974815.1 Kaempferia elegans
ATCTAACCTGCACTTAACCAAACTTGATTTAATCAAATTCGAGTCTCATCGGAATAGAATCTAATTTTCTTTGGGTCATATTTGACCCATGCATCTTGACTTTGACTGACACACATGTCTTTTGACCCAACTGGACTGCGGGATTACATAAAACTGCCACATCAATAGTGTTGCTCCAAGAGAATTACTTGATGTTATTGATGAGGACAAAGTAGTATTATATGGTTGGTTTGAGCGATGGAAGTAAATATTGTTATAAATGATAGAAAGTAGAGATTGCTATAAATGATAGAGACTCAAAAAAATATTTAAATATAGTAACTTCAATGTTGTGTAAATAATATTTTTTTTTAACATTATCAAGGTTTAGATTCTCATATAGATTGTCTCAACAACTATTATTTATTCCTTTATTCTATCTCTTTTACTAGTATTTTTTCCAATTATAAACTTATTTCTATCATCACAAATCATCCCAATTTTTCTGTATATAGTTTGTACTGTATACAAATCCTTGTATTTCCATCCTCGATTTGCATATATGAGAAGGAGATCGATTCGTGCTAGAGCAACTAGTTATGAATCAAGTTTGCATGCACACACGTTACAAGCTTGTTTCTGGGTTCAAGATGGAGTCGCCAAAGGATTCCTTGACATGTTCGATATAAAAAATGAAAGCTTAATTATTCAATTCATGCATTTTGTTTTATCATGTTCGGTTCTTTAACTGTTTAACGTGTTTTTCTATGATATCTGTTAATTAATAGTCTTCGATTTTCTGCATCTGTCGCATCTGTCAATTATGGGCAAATGCATTTGAAGAGCATGTTATGGAGTAAGACCAAGGCAATTCCCTGGTGGTCTTGGAGGTATCTGAGGAACGGGGACAGGTTCACCATGATCAGCAACCCGTCTCAGACATTTTATGGAGTAAGACCAGCAAAACGTAAATGAAGATCCTATCTTATATTTCTGATAAATAGAGATTAATCTCAATGGTGCAAGATGCAGCTCATTCCTAGTTGAGTTGATGATAATTATTAGAATTAACAAGACTTTTGAAGATTATTGTTGGTAGACTTACTAACATAGGGAATTAAGTCTAGTAAAAAGTTGGTCTTAAAATTAGACATCAGTGAGTGTTAATTTGATTGACACCAAAGGTTGAAGTCTTTCTCTTATTGCCTGTACCAAAGGTTATAAGAAGCATGAGTTCGATCAATGCTCAAAGTTAGCCTCGTACATTGGGCACTAAGGTTAAGGTAAAAGAATTTTGGAAATGAAATTGTGCACTCCTTTTAGAAGCCAAGTGAAATTAAATCATACTGCACTGTAGCCTATCTTGATTTATTTTATAGAAAATTTGAGATATGAAATAAATTTGATCTATTTTCAATATTTAGCTAAAGAAATTATTTTTATATATAAACATGTTGAATTGATTTACTAGTGTTACAATTGTAGCCTAAAACTTGCAAGCGGCAAGCTGCGAGTTTATGGTTTGACTGCAACTAAAAAAAATATTTAAATTTTTGACATATAACATATTGAAATATATTAAACCGTACTAATTTAATAATATACTAAAAATTTTAATATGGGAAAATTTTCAATATAAATATAACAATTATATTAAAATTTTTAATATACCGTATTAATATTAAAATTTTATTTTAAACAATATAAAATTTAACCATACTAAAAATTTAATATACCAAATTTTTAATATACTAAAATTTCAATATAGTATTAATATAATTTTTTATATATTGAATATTTCGATCCCATATAAATTTCAATATATCTATCGCATCTATGTTTGAATCCTAAGTTAATCAAATTTAAATGTGCTTACATTTCAGATCAATCAATCGATATGTATGTTATTTGGTAAAAACCAATTTAGATATGCATTTTAAATAATTTTCTTTTAAAAAACTGAGTCTGTAATATGAAACCATTATCAAAATCTTGGACTTTGTCATCAGGGATTCTCATAGGAGAGATTAGAACAGCATTAGGAGATACACTACGACATTGTGCACGGATGTTTGCGTGTACATCCACACCAAACAATACAAAATTAATACATCTTTACTCAGAAATAAATACTAAAACAAGATTTCCATACAGAAATGTTTTAGATTGAAAACAGAAGATGGTAACCGTACAAAACGAATTTTAACTTGTGATTGCTGATAATATAATCATATATTCATATTGTTAATTTACAAGATAGTTATTCCCAGCATTAAAGAGAACCTACATAAATACAACACGCTAATTCCGAAACCAGACCTGAGAAAATAGTAAAACCCTTCAACTTGCTGAATACAAATTGACAACGTATTAATGTGTAAATAGAATACGTCATTTGTCAGACACCAGAAATCGCATGATATCTTACCGAGAATCTACAATTCAACTAGAATCATTAAACTCATGGTTCATTTATGGTGTGCTCGGTTACATAAATAATTTAAGGAATGAAATGAACAAGGAATAAATTGGAATACCTATTCTTTAATTCTGGTTATGGAGTGAAATAAACATCACATCCAAGTCAAAATTAGTCATTCCGCTAGAAAGGAAAACAAATAATAGGATGCACAAAGAAACACAAGGGCTTTCCAACAGGAAATATGAAGCAGAATAGAAGGGAATACAAGAATGAATCTATAAGCATAATTCTAGCAGATTGCATGGGAATTACGGAGTAGAATTGAAGGTTTATAAGTGTACAAGAATGAATCGATGAGCATAATTCTTTCAGATTGCAAACTCAAGAATGACTGGAATCCACATGGAGGAGTGCATAATTTAGGGGGCAAACAAAAAGATACCTAGCAGCAAGACATAATAAGATACGTGTATCAACTTTAACTTTGATACAGGCACACAAAAGTTTGGAAAACCCACCATGGAGAATAATTAACGCCAGTATTGGGCCCATCGATGGATGGTTTCAACCATTTGAGGGAACAGGGCACTAACACTCTCAGTTATGAGATCCTGGAAGAAGTGTATGGCATCTTCATCATCCAGATCCAAACGGAACTTTTCTTGAACCTAGACACAAATGATCATTTAGTGAACTTGTATATTATTTGATATTCTTATCTGAAATACAAACCATGAAATGAACCATAAGCGCACCTTCAGAATGCCTTTTTCAGGATCAGAAGCAATGTCAGGGATGTTAGAACCAGCTATCAGATGAAAAAGGTTCAATATAAGGTTGCTGGATTTCCGCAAAATGTTGTATGCTTCACAACAATAAGATTTAAATCTTGTGTAATATTGGCTGCAACGGAAGAACAAACTAAACTTAGAGGACAATCATCTAAACTTAGAGGACAATCCAACAAGCACATGCCCACATTAAACAATAGACAATTTCCAAGAGAAACATTCAAAAGATTTTGAAGATTAACCTACATATATCAGTGAATTTATATAGCTCACAGAAGATTAAGATTAACCTTGTAACATTTCATCTGAAATAGACAA
The DNA here is from genome assembly GCA_037974815.1 of Kaempferia elegans. Lineage (NCBI taxonomy): Eukaryota > Viridiplantae > Streptophyta > Magnoliopsida > Zingiberales > Zingiberaceae > Kaempferia > Kaempferia elegans. The sequence goes on from JBBPFQ010000044.1 coordinate 3,673,910, forward strand.
CCATTTACTAGGTAGCCAATTGTGGTGGCAAAAGGCGATTCGCTCGCCCCAGCACCTCCGTACTACTGTCTACTCATGAAATAACCATCCTTTGTCCCCATTCCATTTATTGATTCCAACGGCGTCTCCAAAAAGTATTGTATGATGGCCAAGCCACTCACCTTATCCAGCTAGTGCTTCTGAAAAGAGAACCATTGCAAGCAGTCAGCAACATCACATGCCTTGAACCATGATCATTTCTTCAACAAAATCATTTGGCATAGCCCAAAGTATTTTCAAACTTGGCCAATCCTGTCGACTTTTATTTTCAAGTTTCTACTGCATTGGATCATTCTAGACCAATCATATCTCTTTTTGATTTGATCCTACCTTTATGTATCCAATTTGCTCAATATTAGATATCCTGTTTATTGAGGAAAACAGAAAACAGTTTGGCTTTTGCCAATCCAGATCCATCCCAACTAACCTAGTACTATTTCGCAAAATCACTTTACAACAATAAGAGCACTTACCTAACGGGGAATGAAACACAACAAAAAGATAAACATATCGATCGATGAAAACTCAAATAGCTTGAACAAAGAGCACTTACCACCTCGTCTAGAACTTGCAGGACGAACATCTGAAAGTAACCTTGGAGCAGGCGGGCTTTGGCGGAAGTCAAACAAACCAATAATAGGCCACATGCAACCTGTGGTATCCTTCTCAACTTGTGGAGGCCTTTTAATGGATCTTTTTGCCATCAAACAAGGGGGATTTGAGGGCCTAATTTGAAGCATGAAAGAAGAAATGGTTAGCAGAAATCTTGAATATCCATACCAAGAAAAAACACTCGATGTATCTGGCTCAATTAGCAAATGTTTCAGATTCAGTTATGCTATTCCGCACCTCGTAGGCACCCGTAAAAGCACACACATTACGTTCATAACTTTAGAAGTCAAATTTGGTAAACACCAATTTTATACATAACTCATCACCATCTGATCATTACCTACAAGCTGACTTGCATTTACCTGTTTCTTGTAACTATTATATCTTATTCCTGATATGAATTTCAAGATATCTCTCGGCTTATCGTAACTTGGATTCCTAAGAAGTGTAGCTACTTTTATTGCATAACTATAACTTGGATTCCTAAGGTTTGCATCAGTCAATTGTAGACAAAAAGAAAAAAAAAAACAGACAAAGTTAATCAGACATGAAAGAAACCTGTTTTCTGTTAGCCAATCTAATACAGGCCAATAAAATACAGAACCTAGAATCCTATTCCATACTATGCCAACTCATAGAAAATCATAGCAAGTATATATTCAATGGTTACTCCAAACTATAATTGAGTAAAAGCATCTGAAATGGCATAAATTAATACCTGAAAACAGGTAAATTACAGTCTTTTTTTTTGTTTTCCCCTCTGCTAAATTACACGACTTTGGGCTGTTACTGCCTTCTTCGAGAAGGGGAGCAATCAGAAAAATTTTCTTCTGCTGTCAACTAAAGTTCAAGCCTTTCCTCATATTTTACCAGATCTTGACAATGAACTGAATCAAAACTAGTTCCACTCTCTACGAATCCAAATCCAAAAACCAAGTTCCAGTGGGTACAGTATATATATCTAACAAGTAAGATTGCTAAATGTTTGTACAACACTCATGCAGCCATAAGAACCACAGGGGAGTCTTCGTTTTCGCAGTCAACTCCAAGCTCTCAAGCTTCCAAGGAAGAAACTGAACAAGAAATGATCGAACAACAAACATCAAATCCACGGGAAACCTCAAAGAAGGAAACAGAGCGATTCCTTTTTCCTCGATCTTCCAAAGTCGGAATCCAATCTTTTGATCATTGTTCCACTCTCCTCCTTGCAGAAGACACGCCAAGCTGAAATCTTTACGCCTTCTCTCTAATCAAGAATAATCCGACGACGCCTTTTCCGCTAGAACCGTGCTTTGGGAAGAAAAAGGAGGAGGAAGGGACTAGAGCTGCTCGTCCGGTCGTGCGTCTCTCTCCTCTCTCCAGCGGGAGAGCACGGGACACTGGCTATTTTGGACGGTTGGACCCTGATTCCTTTTCCCAGGTTGGGCTTTTGGCGACTGCTTCGATGGCTTTTTGTCTTTGCTTTTGCTTCACTGTGCTCTACACATCTCATGCTTTATTCCGCAGACGTGCCACAGCCTCCAAACGAAATAAGAGAATCGTTTTGGATGACATTAGCGTCGTCGCAGGTCATAAGCTGATTTCTATCGTTCTCATTGTTGTCGAGTTCCAACAAAAGTCTCAGCTTTCGGTGAATGGTTCTGGCATTCCTTACACTGATGCATGTCATCAAGCACTTTCAACAAACTTTTTTGTTTTTTCTAATCGCCAAACAAGTTGTTCAGCGATTATTGTAGATTCTGGTTTCATATCAGATCATCAAAAGCGAAATTATTTCTCTTGCTCGATACATTTCATCCAGTTTTTGGTTTCTGCTTTGCCTACCCTGCACCAATCAGCTCAGAAACTTCATTTTGTTTCTTGTGTTCTTGATCATTGTTCATTTTATTAAAAATTTTTATTCTATTCTATTGTTTGACTGCCAAAAACAACTTTTTTAAAACATTTAATTGTCAAAACCATCCTACTGTCCTCTTCATAAAAAAAAAAACTGAAAAAAAATATATATTTTGTGTGACAACTGCAGGCATTGTCTTACTGTCAATCTATTATTTTTTTATATGTGAAAGCTAAATTATAGTTTTAATGAAGGTTAATTTACATCTTAAAACGTTATCAATAATTTTCATTCTAATCACGGGTGCCCCCAAGGTATGGTTGAATTAACTCTTATGGAGCAAAACTTGCTATAATGGACAGGAGTCGATTTTTGATAAGGTCGAATGAACAACCCTCCCCTATAATGGCCGACTATAACTTCTCGATTTAGCTCCTCACGGATGTTCATGGGGTCGATCGTATGAGGCCGCTAGGTGGCAAATTTCACATTTTGCTACATAATTCTTTTCAAAGGGCAATCGTATAGCGACATAACACCTTTTCAATTTTTTAGACATCTAAGGATCAATACCCAGTTCAACAAATTAACGGATAAATTTTTCTTGATGAATGGTTGACCTAACAATGCTTTCCAATTTACTCAGGTGGTCGATTCGTGAGGCGGGACTAATCACCTCAAGATTAGTATCTTAGAGCAATTTAGGCACCCTAAGTTTTGATGTTTGGGTAAAGATTTAAGTTAAGTTTATTATTGTTGTATTTGATATGCATTGTGAATATGCAAGATACAAGTACAACAAATGAAGTTCAGGTAGAGACTTAATAGTATAAGTCCAAGGGGAAGTCTTGGCGGTGTAAGCCCAAGTGGGAATTGACAAAGGGAGACTTGACAACAAGGCGTGAAGGATGGGGAGCATCCGAGGGACGCAAGACTGATGGAGGAGACTAGAATGCTAGGTCTAGGTTGGTCGGGACGAGGACGAGTTCTGAGAGAATTATACTCGGGGTTAAAACCTTAGTTTAGGGTTTACCAGTCGACTGTGCAGTCGATTGCAAATAGAAGGTTTATGTTCGTTCGGCCCATAGAGGACAGTTGACTTGTATGTGGGACAGTCGACTTACCAGTTGACTGATAGTAAGTCTTTGGAGTGCAACTGTCACATTTCCACGTGGGACCAGTAGATTGCTATATTTAGCAGTCGACTGGTAGCGAGAGTTTTCTATCCGAGCTCTATTTAAGAGAGCTTGGAAATTTTCAGTAAAGTTGACAAAATAGTGGTGGTTAACCCTATTAGTAGTATATTGAGTTCAAGTGTGTGTGTGCATCCGAGAGGTCTCGAAATAGTTGTTGTGAGATTTTTCCACCGACAAGGAACTACGCGAGCTAGCCGGAGATTTCCGAGGAATCATCCACAGAAGGATCAGAATCGTCCACCTTACGAACACCCCGTGGAGTAGGAGTTTATTTCCTAACCACATTAATTACATCAGTTTGTCACTTCATTTTTTTTAGTTTAGTTTTGTATTTCCACTGTGTGCTAACAAGGTGGAGGAAGCAAGCGAGGATTTAAGGTGCCAGCGTATTTACCCCCTTTTAGTCGGCGGCTAAGATCCCAACATAGTCGGCATAAACTAAATATTTGATACCAACCAAAAAAATAAAATAAATAATAATAAAAATAATCTTCATTATGGTAGCCTTGGGGGTGCAGCGGCAAAGCATTTTCTTAGCCTCTGTTTGGATAGGGTAGGAGAAGGGTCATTAACGGAAGGAGAAGAAAAGGAAAGAAAGAAAAGTAAAATATTTAATTTCCTCTTGTTTGGAAGGGAGGGAAGGTTAATTAACGTAACATATATTACCTTATTTGGGAGAAAAGAGAAAGAAATTAAAATTAAATATATATATAATTATAAAATTATCCTCACGAACAAATCATTGTATATTTTTTAGAATAAATTAAATCAAATTATTAATAATAATAATAGGTTAAAAATATATATAATTAATAAAAAAAATTTAATGTAATTTTATAAATTTATATATATTTTAATAATATAATTAGTTGAAAAAATCTATCTAAGATATTTAAGTTAGAAATTAAGTAAAATAATTAACTAAGTTTTAATTAAAATTCTAACTTAGCCTCCTCTCCACTCACCTGCGCAACGCACTCCTCTCCCTGTGCAACGTACTCGTCGCTACTCTCCTCTTCATAGAACAACCGCTAGTGGTTTCTCCTCGCCACCGTTGTCACCTCCTCGAGCATGCTCGCACAGTCACGCATCTCCTACGTTGTTGTTGCCCCCTTTCTCTATCGAGCAGTTGAAGAACAGCTGATAGCGACGTCTCCTCACCACCGGTGCCGCCTCCTCAAGTATGCTTGCGTCGTCACACGACCCCTCCGCTGTTGCTACCCACCAAGAGAGCCTCGGTCATCTCCTCCTCTTCAAGTTCTGGCAGAGGATAATATTGGAAGAAAAATAATTACTTGTGTTCCCTTCCCTTCCTTATACCCTAATTTTGGGGTATAAGGAATTCGGTTTCTTTTTTCCCTCATAAGGTTAAGGCTTAACATTCATTCTCCTTCACCTCCTTAATTCATTCCTTCCCAAACGAAGCTAAAAGTTTCTCTCTCGTTCTCTCACTTGATCACATCCTCCCAAACAAAGGGTATTTCCTAAGCATCTAAGGATTGAGTCTCAACTTCGATAAATTAATCAATAAATTTTCATTAATATATGGTTGACTTAAGAACGCTAGACAGATAAATCATCTTTTGTGAAATCGAGTCGGTCATCCCATATTAGAACCGAATATATAATGTCAACTAAAAAATAATCTTCATCATATAATTTAATCTTCTTGAATAAAAGAAATGCACAAACACACCAAAAAAAAAAAAAATCACAAAACAACTCTGTTTTCAATATTATCATTTAGTCTTCTTCTGAAAAATTCAAAGGGACTTTAATATGATTTCGCTAGTTTTTTAAAATTAAAAAAATGTAAACTAAATTGCCAGAAACCCTAAATTGCTCTCAACATGCTTGCTAAGGTTGCAAAGAGAAGAAAAAGACGGCAAAATATATATGGCGTGTAAAGATAAAGATTTAATTGCATCTGTAGCTTTCATTTATAAAACTAAGATAAAATAATAAGATCAATTAATGTGCTAAAAATAATTGAGAACACTTACTTTGAAATTTTGAAAATGATTCCTCCTCTTTTCCACGAAGATTATTAAGGGATCGCTTTGGGAGAGGAAGAGGGGATTTGTAATAAGTAATTGTAAAGTAAAATGAGAAGTTTTTTTTTTAATATTTATTATTAGGAAAGTCTCAGATAAATACCCTAATTTGTAAACAATACTAATATTAAAACTACGTAAAAAAATAGAAATTTATTTGAAATTTATTAACCTTTGATGATATTTTTATTAATAATAAATAAAATTTAGTTTCACATTGAGAGTTTTAGGAATGTTGGTTGCGCTTATTAAGCACAACCTCAACCTTTGGATGTGAGTCCTAAAGGGGCTTTTGGGGTGAACCAAACTCATGTGCGGTTTGAGCTCAGTATGGGCTTGGGTTTGGATTCAGTTCAATGCACCTAAATTTTATATATGCTGCATTATTATCCAAATATTGTATCCTTGAAACGATGCATTATTTCACCAAAAGTCAAGGGATACATCCCTTCCATCTTAAAGGGAGGTTGGTGTGCAAATAATTTTATATTAAATTTGTTCAAAAAAAATATAAAATACAATTTTTGTTGATTTTTTTCTTCTTTCAAATATCATTTAGTTAGAATTTATTCCTTGAAAATATTACAAAATTAAAAATTATTCTACAAAAATTTACAATTTTTTTAAAAAAATCTATTGTCTTCTTTTCTTCACATATATACAGAAAAGAATAAATTTATTATATTTAAGAGTTTACATTTATTTTTTTAAAAACATTATTGAATAAAAATATCTCTGACGTATTAATTAGGCAGCTTTTAGATTATTAAACCAAAATACAATTAATAATATTTTGTGAATCATTTTTTTTTAAAAAAAAATTTCCCTAATCTTATTTTGATATTTTCATTTCACTTCGAAATTAAGAGAACGAGTAAGTGTATGAAATATTTTTACCGAAAAGAAAAATTGACCGAAAATATACATATTCTATAATATTTATCCGGATCCGAAAAGCCAGCTAAAATAATCTCTTGACCCGAATCCAACTTCGGGTCTACGCCATGCATGTGTAACGTACTTTTGTGGACTCCGGAACCGATTAACGAGATGACCCGTTATTGGGCATTGGTTCGAATGTGACTGACCGTCACCCGAACGTTACTCCTTGGGCACGCACAGTCGCACTGCCTCGCTTCCAGGTCGGCGGAGAGAACCTTCCATTCCGCTAAAGTTCCTCCTCTATTTTTTTTTTATTCCCCCGCTCGATATTCTTCCCCTTCTCGTCTAGGGTTCCGCGCTTCACTCTGCCGGCGAGATCGCCTGGGTTTCGTGGTTGTTGCCTCAGTTGATACGCCAATGTCGTCTCCTTGTCATTGATCATCTCGTAGTAAGTCGTCTTTTTTACTGTTTCGAGCAAAAAAATTCTATAGGATTTTTAATTTTTTTTCATGTGGTTGTGTGGATGCTTATTTGATTAGTTCGATGGGCTTCATTCAGATGGATCTACGACGCGGATCCAGACGTAGTTCGCTTTGATCAATCTAGGATTTCACCATATCTGTTGTAATTTGTAATCGTGGTTCTTTCTGCTCGATCATTAGGTCGGATAGATAGCCCTTTATGTGGGGTTTAAGATAGGATTTCTCTGATTTCCTTATGGGATCGCGTACTACCTTCGATATCTCTCCATCACGTATTTGATTCTTCAACATCGTGTTTTATTTCTTCACCATGTACTGAGTATTGGCAGTTTAGGACATTATTATGGTCTATGATCCGGAAGTAATGAAGCTTCTCCGACGAGGAATGCTCTGCCTCCGTGATCTCGAACATACTTGATCCCAATCTCCCAAGTCCTATCATTCAAGTTTTATGTGAAATATTGAATGCTTCACATGGTATAAGGCTTTAGATATGCTGCTACTATTACTCGGATATATGTGCAGGCATTATACTGAACATTTGTTTTATGAAACACGAATAAGTTGTTGCATTCTAAATGTTTGGGTCAGGTAAGTGCTCTGTGTTCAATCATAATCTTAGTCAAACTGAAAGAAATTAATTTTATCTTTCTATCAATCTCTCCTCATATACTAGCCTTATTCATTCCACTTTGTTATTTAAGCAGTCATCTCCAGATAATTGTCCAACATGTCCGTAATTCTTATAATGTCTTCTCATCCAAGCTAATAGGTGTTTTCATGGCTTGGATCCTCGACACTTGAATAGCGTAGCAGCAACATCAGTATGTTGCCAAGGCTCCAGATACATGTGCATTGCATGTATATGCAAGTGTCCATCATATTTATTTCTTTGCATGGTAAAGTCAATCTTGTTTTATTTAGGGCCTGGGGTTATTATTCTAGATGTTAAACTTTTGTGCAGTCAATATTATGAATTCAACACTTAAGCCTATTGCCTAATCTTAATGAAGCCTATAAGGGGATGCTAATAGATATTTCCCCCTGATTCAACCTTTCTCAGCCAAGTTTAATTAGGTTTTCAAAAGTGACTGTTTGTTTTGTTGAAAAATGAAAAAACACAGAAGAATAGCATTCATATTGAATTCAATTACTTGATGTGAACATTTCTACTAGTCGAGTTTTCTTGTCCTATTAAAATATGCTCATTTATCTGAAGTATCTTCAATGTGCAGTTGCAGTTCTTGTAGCTTCCCGTGACAAAATTCTTTTACCTCAAGAACATTATGTCACTGATCTGTGATCATTACTTATATCACAATATTCTTATGTGTTACTCTTTTCGTCATATTCCTTTTGTCATTCTATTTTAAACAGTAATTTTACCAATCAACACTTATTAAAATGTTAATGTTGCAGAAGTCACTTAACCTGAATGCGTTGAGTCAAATCAGAATGTACCAACGCTGGAGAAGGAATATTATTTATTTGTCTTTTAACAATGCGACAAACCAAGCAGAATCCTTTTCTTCAGTATGCATAGCAGTGATATATTCCAAGTCAGCGGGAATACTATCCATTTGAAAGCTCTGAAATTGACAACAGTGCAGAACAAAATGACATCAGTCTTGTCCATTATATTTCTGTGAGTTTATTTTCATTCGTCATGACTAGGATTATGGACCATGTTCAGTCATTGGGGGAGTACTAAAGGCAATTAAACAATGATTCTGAGTGCATCTGAACAAATCCATGCTCTAAGAGTTCCTGAAGCTAATGTTACGCTTTCTCAGGTTGATATTAAAGACAACCGTGAGACTGAAAAATGTACGTAACTACATATAGCATCAGAAGTTTTTGGCTGTTCTTTCTGAACGACCATAGATTCAAGCTCTGTTATTTTTAGCAGATATTCCAGGATGGTCCTTATTTTCACAATGTAAGGTTCAATCTCAGAAGTGTGAGAAATGTTCAAGAGACTTTTGCTCCACAATTAATTATAGACGGCATGTTCGTCTTCATCGTAGGTCTTTGAATATTGCTAAGGTTCTTTCTTTCATCTAATCCTTTAATGTAGTTTGATATTCTTTTTTCTCTTTCTTCTTGGAGTTTCTACAGAGTGATCTGAAAGTGAAATGCATAGTTACTTATACTTACTTTCACTATTTTATTTGGGCCAATTTTCTAGTAAATTAATGCTATCTTTATTACTAGTTTTTTGTTCTAATGTTAGATTTTACTGATGATTGTTGTTAACAGGAGAATATGCATACTTCAATCCATCATTTTGGCATTTATCTTATCATGAGTTCGTTAAACTAGGTACCATATTATTTTCACAACCTTTGTATTCTTAACTAATGTTTTTTCTTGTTGAAATATCTTAGGATTTCTTGAAGAATAGGGTACTCTTGGGAGAATACTGGGATAGGGTAAGCTTCTTCCAATACATTTATTAATGCTTTGATTTGCCTTGATAACAACATGTATTCAGTATTCTAATACATGAGTAAGCAAAAATAGAAGCTAAAATTCTTAATTGAACAGCTGGACAAGGTTGGGCTTCACATTTTTTTTTTTTTTGAATATTCTTTAATATTTTTGTTGCATTTCTAGCTACCAATAGAGGAGGCAAAAGATATTCTTTCTTTGAAGGATGCTGTTGTTGAGGTAATTTCAAATGACCTAGGTGTGAATTCATTATTGTGTATCCATTTTCTCAGTTACTATATTATAGAGCATTGATGCTTATTTTGCATCCAACTGTTTGAGCATTCAAAATATAGACATATGTTGGTATTTCTGGGGAACTGCTGGTGTATGGATTGTTCATTTTTTGCATGTGTCTTTGCCTCAGTAATAATAGAAGGTGGGTCTAGGTTATGGTTGTCCCTTGTATTCCTCCTTGGTCTGACATACATCAAAGGAACCATTTTGTTATTGTTACATTACTCTTGTCCTTAAGTAAAAAATGCAGGTTATGATTTTTTTTTTCCATGGCAAACTGACAGAATATTCGTAGGTTTTTTAGCGATAGGCTTAATCTTCAAGCCGACCCCACCTAGTGGGATAAGACTTGGTGGTTGTTCTTGTTGTTGTAGGCTTAATCTTCAATTGTTTTTAAATCAACTCACTCCTTGATACAGGATAATTAGTTTATGGGTCTTCCTGTCCATGATCATGTAAGTCTAGAACATTTTCTGGAAGTTGGTTTTCAATTATCGTATTAACTATTATCATCTTTTGGGCTTAGATGCTTACCATTCTATTCTATTATATATTAGCGGAAAGGTTGCGAAATTTGTAGATATGATCACATGAACACACTGGAGAATGTTTACAAGTTATGAACGGTGCAGATAATTATGTTAAGGAGGGAACTATCTCATCTGAACAGTAGAGGAAGGAAAGTTGAGTGAGGATATCTCTGATTGGGTTAATGAAGGGATGTTGGGCTTTAACAAAGATTGATGAGTTTGATGGGTATCTTGACAGATGTGGGGGGCTCCAGAAAGAGTCCTGGGAAAGAGTATTTTTGGCATGGCTAGGATTCAATTAGTGATTGGCTGTTTCTTGGGCTGAGGATTTCAGTGGGGGAGGTTATTAGGGAAAGAGGGGGTTAGTGGGGCTCTCGCCTGTGATAGTGGAGAATACTGACAATTGTCAAGAAGAAAGGTTGATGATGGAGGGAGAAGCATAGATTTGGGAGGCACTGGCAGTGTGATTGAAGATGGGTGGCAAGGGCGTGAAGATGATTTATTGTTGTTATCCCTTCGCTAACCCTCATCTAAACCTTGATAAACCCTACCTATGATTAGTTTTATTAATCCAGATTTGACACTAGTTCAACAGATTACCTTATTCAACTATGGTTTACCCAAATTGCACGTATTTTGACATTGTTTCAAGTCTGATTTTAAGCCCAATTCAAATCCTAGCCAGCCAAATCTTATCCAACTCAATTGAAGTTCGATCAACCCCCAAAATGCACCAAATTTAACCAAAATCAGACTCCTATCATATGTATAGTGTCATCTCTCCAGAGATACCCTTCCACTTAAGACTAACAGATTTCATCTACACCAAATTTATATCAGATCCATAAATACCTAATGGTTTGTGTTGGGTTGTAATTCCTATGTTGTTAACTGCCCCTTTGGCAGATTTTGTTGAGCCAGTTGGCACGTTGTTTAAAAGTGAAATGTATTGTACCTTGATATTGTGTTTTATTTAAAGGGAGAGTATTAATTAATTTTTTACTTCCAGGGTGTTACTGGTTCTTTTATTATAAGGGAATTGACAAATTTCATTCAGAACCTTGGTCTTCTATTACTTCCACATGTGTATGTGAAGGCTGGTGCAACTCTTTTGGTAAGAAAAAATGCAATTCATTTTTTGTCTGTTGAAGCGTACAAACTGTTATACGTCCCACATTGGTAAATTTCACATTTGCATTGTGCAGGATATTGTAGAAGGGAGTTCTTATAGGTTTCCTTTGTCATCTCAAGATTTGTTTAGTCTTCTTGATGATGCAAGCGAGAGGACTTTTTTACATGCTGGAAATGCCTTATCCATGCAAAAGTATATCTTCAACGGAGACGCTGAAAAGATTTCTATCGAGGCGAAAAATTTGGCTGCATTTGCTAGTTTTATGCTTGAACAGAAATTGGTATGACAGTAATCCTAGTACTGAAAATTTGACCTTTTAATGTTTCTTCTTAGTTTGCCTGTATTTGGTTGCTAGGTCAAGTCGTGGCACGCTGAGAAAGATGCTGAAGCGCTAAGATTACAGTGTCTGCTTATGGAAGAAGAGGAAATTGCAAAGAAAAGGTACCAATCAATTGAGTTTACTAATTAACGGAAATGCAAGTTCATGAGTATACCTGAGTAATATAATTGGGTTCCTATAACCTCCTCTGCTTTTACCATAATTAAGGAGATGCCCTTGTGCTGAAGAGTGCAAGTGTAGGTAACTTGTAAATGTTCGATAGCTGAGATGCCCATGTAGTTCTACATGGGTTGTTGTGAGCTAATTAAAGAGGTTCACGAGTCCCACAAGAGATTTGTGGGACAAAGAAGGGGTCTAGATGCTTAGTCGATTGAACTATTATTTTTGGATGAATTGTAAATATATAGATCAAAACAGAATGTACCATACTCGACGCCTGCAAAACAATAGACATGTGTCTGTATCTAATGGAACAACCTATCTATCTTGGGCTCACCACCTCATATCGGCGTCTATTCCTAGTTTTCCACAAAAGATAAATCATATATGTGATCGCTAGATACCGACCGTGAGGCAGGTGTTTCCAAGGTACACCCTCTGTAGTGTATGGAACAGGCAGGCTGCACTGCTTCTGTTCTGCCAGATGTTGAGCCATCTTCTTACACTGCCCTACAGCAGTTTGCTAATGGGGCATTGGAAGAAGACATGGGCATTGCTTTCATTCTCCTGTTTGCACAAGGAGCAGGTCTTGTCCACCTCAAACGTAATGTGGTCTTTCGTCTTCAGCTGTCCATGTGCGAGAAGCTAAAAAATAAATCTGCGCTTAGGCATCGATATGGCTTCCATAATAGTTAAGTTTAACAAAGTTAATGAGCTAGTTCTCTGGTGTCAATGTGTTGACATTACATCTGTATAAAGTCAACCAGCAAGAAATGATAAGGTTGCTTATTGTGCCTCATTATTAGGTTTTTCTGAAATTAGTTATGGAATTTAGAACATCAGTAGTTAGAGATGGAGTAAATAACTATACTTGACATGTTGTGGAGCATCAACCTTCATGTCCTCGTAGTTTTTACCTCTAGTAGTGTAGTTTAACTAGGCCAATTTGAGTTATAAAGCGTGATGGAGCTATGACTTCAGTAACCTATTTGTCATATGGGGGATGTTTGTCTGTCAGTAGAATGGCTCATGAGGGTAGTATTCTGGATACCAGTATGGTCAGTGTTAAGAAGGCCTAGTTATTCAAAGACAACATGGTTAGAGGTGACAATTTAGGTTAGTGACAACTCATTTAATTCAGATTCAAACCCGACCCATTAAATAAACAGGTCTAAATCCAGAATTGCACATGACCCATGTGTAAAAGGGTTTTACGGTCATGTCACATGACCATTTAATTAAATGTCTCATAAACATGACATATAGCATGACCTACTTAAAAAACTTATAAAATTAATATACAGACCATATCCTAATTATTTTTAATTATACAAAAGTATAAAATGTAATATGTATTATACTTTATATTTATTATATCATATATATCCATAACATACGTTAGATTATATATTTATAATTTAAATTAACTAATAAATATGATTTAAAATCTAACCACTTGAGATGCAAGTCAGTGGTGATTCGACCTGCATATTTGTGAGTCATAAATGGGTCAACTCATTTGTAACGTGAACTTGTTTAAATCAAACCTAAATCTGTAAAATTGTAGCCCAGGTTGTGCCATGAAAACATGTCATGTCAACTTTTGTCAATGTAAGTGTGGTGGCCTAGATTTCACTGATAAAGCCATAATCCATGTAGAAGCATTACTACACCCTAACCTGTCACACACATAAACTACCATAATCAGCGAGGCAAAATCTTCACTTAAAAGAGAATTTGCATTAAAACAACAAATTCACAATCTGGAATCTCAAAATGTGATTCTACAACTTGTTTATTCTAATTGTATATATTTGAAAGATTGGTTTAGATGAGAACAAGACCATACTTCTCAACTTGGTATGAGATGGTAGACACTTTAAGGCTTTAATCCTTTATTCAAACTGTATACTTAGTTGTATGAGACTTTAAGTTTTGTGTATAGTAAGTTAGAATTCATTAATAGAATGATGCTCAGGACTGGATCAAGTGACCTATATATATTCCAGTACAACATATAATTATCTTACTGATGTAATGTGAAGAGGCACAATGTACCAGGTATTTGGGGTTGGCTGTATATATTTGCTCCCCAAATAAACAGCCATTTTATTCATTATTTTATTACGATTAAAGCTAGCGCTAATTTTGGAATGCATGCTTAGTGAAAATTGAAAATTGCTAGTTAGTACTTGGATAATGTGGAAAGTGACAGTTTTTTTTTTGTCTGTTAACAAATTTACTTGGTCAATTTGATCTGATTATGATAACTAGAGATTATGTGATTATGTGGAGAATGTTTTTATTTTGTCTTTGAATAAATTTTGCTCGGTCAAGTTACCTTGATTATGACAAGTCCATTATCTTGGGTAATAAATATGCATATAACATAGCATTTCTGGTTATATAAGATGGTAACTCTATCTTCTATACATATAAAAGTGCTAATTTAATTTTGCCAATGTGAGCTCCACTTGTAAATCGACATTGCTGGGTGGTTGAGCATTGTTGCTTCCGCTGTGAACAATGAATACTTTGTCACCCAATGTGGCATAGGAACATGTGGTGGTCAAGACAAAAAAGTGCTAATTTAGTTCCCATGAGAATTCTTTCCTAGCCCTTGAATTTTATGGTGGTTTCTGCAGGCAAACTGAACTTGAGGAAAGGAAAAGGTTGAAAAAATTGAGGCAGAAAGAGAGAAAAATGACCATAGCAACTGGTAATGCCAAAAACAATTGTGAGCCAAATTCACACGATTCTGTCGGGTTAACATGTACAGGAACATCAAGCCCAATACCTACACCTGTCTCTTGCTTTGACACTTGCACAACAAAAGCTAGTACAAAGTTACTGTGTGTACAGCCGACAAAATACTGCACAGTAGAACCCCATTTAGATTGCAACATGTTTTTGCATTCTCCAAAAGAGGTTAATGTCGACTTTGTAGATCAGAAAATGGAGAATGTATCCTGTGAGTGCCAGCTAACTCCAATCAGTGGCCAAATTTTGTTGACACAAATTCCTCCAAGCAGTTGCTACCATGATGAAGCTCCATTTGCAAAATCTCCCACAACTTCAACCAACGACCTTAGTATTGGGACACAGAAAACAAAGCCAGAGAAAGATGGCAATGAAATTAACAGCAAGTGTGAAGTCTTGATTGGATCTATCAGTGTTGACCTTAGAAATGGTTCACCGTTGTTGCTGAAACATTCTAAGCTATCAGAGCATGTCTCGAGTCTTAATTCAGCCAACTTAATGGACATAAAACCGCCAAACCCATTTTGCCATGACATTGTAGATTCTGCTGTAGAACAAATAGGAGCAAAGTTTAATGAATCACATGCTCACCCTTTTAATCATATTCCTGTTGAGAATGCTTGCGGCAATGGTTTTGTCAAACGCTTGGATTCTATCATTGACTTGGATAGTTCAGATTTGTCATTCCCCAGACTCTTCTCAAGCCATACCGCAAAGGCCTTTCTAGCAGAGAGTAAGTGCCCCTTATCTTCTGTGCTCTATTTTGGAGGCCTCACAAGTCAATAAGCTGTTTTTCCATACTTTGGACTATTTTTATAATAATTACCTTTCTAAAGTTCTGCAATCTATTAACTACTGTTAAACAAATGCAGGATGGAAGGAATCAATGATGTCTGATCATGTGACCCTTGCTTTACCCTCTGACGCCGAATTATGAGTCTCTCTTTCCACTATTTTTTGGTTGAGGTAGAAGATCAGCAAGAACATAAAAAACAGACATCTGGTCCAGGTTTATGATATCTCAGCTATAGACATTTTTGTTACCAAGAGCATTGCTAAGATAGATGTTGAACTTTGCGGATTAGTTGGGTCCCTAAAAAGGTCCAATGTTTTAGATGCATAGATTCTTCTTTATGATATCTTGCAGTTTATTGCAACCTGAAGTTTTAGAAGGCTTTCCTATTTTAGCAGTTGTCTTCTGACTTCACATCTGCTTTCTTTTTGCAACACTTCAACGCATCTTTCTCAGTTTAGATTTTATGTATCCGTTTGGATTTACTTTAACTGTTTCGTTGTATTACTCCATAGATAAATTATAAACAAGCAAACAACTGACTGCAAGTTGAAGGCTCAAGAATCTACATTTTATTTTGTTTGTTATCTTGCAACTTCTCTTTGAAGTCATTGCAACTAAACATTATCGCGTCGAGAAAAAAAATAATTTTCTTTTTTTTCAAACATTTTATTATATATGGAGTGAAAAAGTGCTCACTTTGAGTTCGATTCTCTTTCCACAACAGCATTTCTGCTAGTAGATTAAAGATTTATTCATCTTCCGGATAACTGTAGCTGAAATTTCAAATAAATGAATTTAAAAAATTCAAATATATATGATAAAGTTTCGTTCAAGGGAGTGTCCATTATTTTTAAAAGTAATTATAATTGTTGATTTTGTGATAGCTTGGGGGCTTGTTAATTACATGCGATAATAAGTTCGGTCTATTTTGAGATGTGTAGAATTGAAAGAATAAAAAAACCATGCGGTTTCTATTCTGTATGTAACTTGCAAATGTCAATCGAAAAAAAAAAGACGCTTTCAGGTAATTGACAGTTATGAGTGACTTCCAAAGGTACTATGAAAACGAAGCAAATAGAAGCGTGGGCTTTTTGATAAATTTTGAAATTTCAAACTTTATGCAGCTTAAAAGAATTTAAACAGTATGATAAATTCATGGAGAAAAGTCAACACACTGTTTTAGTTTTTTACCAAATAGATTATCCAACTATTCTATGCAGTTTATTTACATTATTATCTCTATTATTTTTTTAATCTAAATTGACGCATTATAATAGCTACACACAATTATAACAATTACACCTTTGTAACTGTTGCATGGTAGCTACAATTTTATAATTGCTAGAAGATAATTTTTTTTAAAGACAAATTATGCTAAGCCTTCGAAAAAGATTTAAATAAAGTTATAAAACCATAGCTGCTCGTAGCTGTTATAATGCATCAATTAAGATAAAAAATAAAAAAAAAGGTAATAATATAAATAAGTTGCTATTGTCGTTGCCCTTTCGACTTTTACCCTAAGTTTATTATGAGCTTTTACCCTATGTATGTTATACTTTAGTTAATCGTATAAATATATAATAAATTTATAAATATTATGTATATAAAATTTCTTCTTATTGTAAGACGGAAAACCCACTCGATTATTCCTTTCACATGATTACAAACTAGATATTCAACACGCTTCTAATGTTTTAAATGTTTGAATTATACATCTTCTGTGCTTCAACACTCAGGAGTGAGAGTATGATCTCTACTGTAATCCTCACAGTAGTAATAAACCAGATGATTCCTTTGAACCCACTGCATTGCCTCGTATTGCTGTCGGCTTAGACCCGAGCCCATCGGCGAAGAGGCGATTGGTCGGCACGATGGCGATGCGTAGGCCGAGCACCCTCCTATTTTGAAGTCAGCATACCTCGAAACAAAAGGTTGGAACCTGTAGTCGGCCTTGTACTTCCCATTTTCCGTCGCCCACGACGATGCATCCCAAATTGAGGCATACACCCACATCGGCCGGTCGGGAAACATCGCCTCCAGTTTCCTCTGATACCTCCGAATTGGCACATCGTCGACAAAAAATCTGCAAGAATTAAGAAGCTCAATAATGAACTCATGTACAGTTGAGAGATTGAACACACAATCTTGGATCGATATATCCGACACTCACACTATTTCATCAGGGTTCCAAAGAATGGCATAGTGGTGGAAGTCGGCGGTCGGGTCGAACCAGAGGTGGAACCTCATCTCCCTCCCGATGATCCTGCCATCTCCACTGCCCCTCACATAGACGTTAGTCTGCAGAGTGTAGGGCTTTCCGGGGGTCGTGCCAAGGAACTCAATGTCCACCTCGTCGTGGTGTCCCGGGTGAGCTTGGTCATTGGATAGCTACCAACAAACAATATCATTCATTCATTCATTCATTCCCGATCGAGTTCTCAATATCGAATCAATCACCCTCAAATTGCTTACGTAGAAAGCAGTGTTGACGCCCGCAGTGTAGCCACTTTGAAGCTTGATTGAGGCGCCAAAGTAGCCATTCCGGTACGGCCGGTTCGACTTGAATCCACTCCCTAATAGTGCACATATATAAACAGTATAAGCTTAATGACACGACTGTTGATACACACGAAGGGAGGGGAGTAAAAGCATGGTGTTACCGGAGTTACTGTCGAGCCAAAGTGTGACACTGGATTGATCGCGGGAAACCGATTGGTGCTCCTTGCCCCAAAGGGTACTGTAGGCTTGGTAGAATCTCCACGATCGCACCTTGGAGCTCAAGTAGTAGCCCGGAGACGGCGGTTGAGCATTAACACAATAATAGAAGAAGAAGAAGAAAAAGAAGAGGATGTTGAATTGAATTGGAGAAGCCATGCAACTCAATTAGCCTCAAAGAAACACAGAAGCAAGTGACTTGCTCAGTGAAGGGAGAGTTCGTAGGGTATAAATAAGGACTACAAGTCTTTATAACACAGAAAAAGGTATCCCTTCATTTGTTCAAAGTTAGGCTATTAGTCACTTGGATATATCGTCTCTCCTCCAATCACGTAGGCATTTGTCGCATTCATTTCGTGAATTAGATATAGTTAGATAGATCTTATAGTCATCGTTGACATGTTTTCTCCTTTGTCAAACATGTTCCATCGGCGTGAATGGCGGCTTCATCAGATCATGCACATGGTAGGTACCTGAGGGTCTGAAAGGGTGAGCAGAAGTCAAAGTGTTGGGGTCTTCAGACCGACTAAAGATGATGATGAAATGTGATAAAGTATCGATCGGAATCGGGAAGCGTTGATTTTTGGGCCAGACTAAAAACTTTGGTCAACGGTAAGTACGACCTTTCGATCTTTAACTAAATTTGTTATAGCTCCATGAATCTTGTCCGTGGAAGAGACGTGGGGGACCGGCGCGTTATACTACAAGAGCCGGAAGAGCCGGAAGATTCTATAGGAATGACAATAAGACAATACGTCAGATTGGTCGAATATCACATCCTTCGTTCTTAATATTCATCCTGTATCCATCACATATCATAGTTAACTTTCATCCTCGTTCTATTACATCTATATTTTATTCATCATTAGTGGCAACACCTCACACACTAACCAACAGTCCATCCCGCAGGGATATAACTCTATATTTATTCATCATTTTATTACTATCTACAATTCTATTTTTTTAAAAATAAACTATTTCAATAAAGAATATTTATTAAATTCTTTTTTAAAAAAAACAAAAAGAGTTGCGCCATGAAACGAGCTAAATTTTTTTCTTTCCCAATAACAAAATTTGTTCTTTCCCAAATACATTGCACAACTGTCTTTTGATTCACTTTTACGAATAGAAGCTATTGTTAGCCAATGTGTTTGCACAAGGCGGTCTTATCGAGTGTTTCTTTCGCTATGTGGCTTCAATTCTCAGGTTTGTTGGATCCAAAAGAATTTAAATATCTCTATAATAGTATAATATTGTCTACTTTGAACCTAAACCCTCATGATTTTATTTTTGGGCTCTACCCAAAATGTCTCGTACTAATTAGTATATCATCATTGGTATCCTAAGTAGTTGTAGCAGTTGAACTGGAAATCGATACATCGTCATATTTACTAGTACTTAACTATAATATAATTTTCTACTTTGAATAAAAAATATATAAAAAAATGCAGATATAATTAACACATATTTTTGTTGTAAAACTAGACAGTTGCGTTTGTCATGTGAAACACCTCGATAATTGCATCCACGGCATAGCCTGGACTTTGAGGTTGATATCTCCTTTGATGGTTTCAATCTCTTCCCACATCCCTTTGCCCTTACTAATGAAGGATCGACAATAGAAGGGGTCCCTTCTGTGGTTTGATATTTCCCATGTATTCCCAAATAATTCCCCTCAAATAAAGAACCACATACCCCCTTAAGTCTGATTCTCGACCCACCAGGACTTCCTGCCTCTCGGTCCAACCAACCTACTAAAACTTCTTTCTCTTATAAACTCATAATCTTTTTTATGTGTTTTCAATATGGGACTATGTTTGCAACATTGCAAACCAACAATCCCCCCTTAAGTCCGATTTTCGACCCACCAGAA
>JBBPFQ010000044.1:3853836-3870365 GCA_037974815.1 Kaempferia elegans
TGCCCTTGTCACTGCCTTCGGCTTTTGAGTCATTCCTATGTTTCGGCTTGTGTGTCGCTGCTGTGTTCCACCCTATAAGCCATTGTCATGTTTTGGCCTTTGCGCCGCTGCTATGTTCCAACTCCGCGATGCCTTCAACTCCGTACCGCCGCTTCCGGCCCGCTCTTGCGGGCCCGTTATGCTTTTACATTCAGTTTTTATTTACTTTATTACAATACTATATATCTTCTTCATATATTTCATCGGATATTAACTTAAACATCGGAGTGGAAGGCTGAGATAACTCGGACTTCCCTCCAACATACTTCTACCTTTATCTATCTTCTAGTAGCTTTGCATGCACCATTGACAGGAGACTTTTTGGCACCTTTTGTCTCCTCGTCTTGGCCTTTCCTGGAGGTCCAGCGATTCAGTCAACCTAGAAAGATAGTTATAGGTCTAACAAAATTTAGATTTCTCCATAATAACATGATATTGTCCACTTTGAACTTAAACCCTCATGGTTTTATTTTTGAGCTCTACCCAAAAAGCCTCATAAGGTTTTGCACTTTGGGAGATTCTAGCTTTCTTCTTCCCCACTTTCAGCTTTCCACTTTTCCTGCATCCTACATATTGTATTATTTACATTGAGAACAGTTTCTAACTTGAACGTCAGAGTACTCGAGCTAAGGAGATCTTTCCTGGTTTTTGGTGCTAATGTGATCGTCGTTTGAGTGTGTGCAGGGTTCACGGGATTGCTGCCGAGAAGATATACACGGCTCCCGACAATGTGTTAGTATTTTCAGATGCAACCACTCTACAAAGGTTATAAATTTTTCTAAATTACTCTTGTTCACTTCTCGTCTTGGCTACTGTTTACACCCCCTCTATACATCACCTCCTTTCCTTAGACTTCCCACTGACCCTCCCCTTACCCTTATCGTCCCTAAACTCCACCTCTTTCTCTTTACTCAAATTCCTACCATCCACTACCACTATATCCCTTATCCGTTTGGGAGGCTCGTGATTTCAAGCCCAACTTCCATACGGGATCACTAACTATATAAAACTTTTTACTTTATTTTTCTCATATACTTTCTTAGATTTATAAAACGGCTGCTTTTCCTCTTCTCAATCTCTATTCCATATATACTAGAGCTGAAGATTATTTACTCCATCTTCTGCCGATCCACTCCAAGCTAGCTAATGCATCTACCATAATATTCACGGTCGTTGGTGCTTTCATTCCCCATGCATCAATGAACCTCGTTACAGTGAGCACCAAATCCATTAATCCAACGTCTGTTTCAAGAAGCACTTATCAAAAACTGATGTTAATTGTCTTTTTGTTTTTGCCCTGCAGAATCTGCTGCTTCTCTTGTGCCCATTTGGCAGCACTCGCTAAGGTTTCTCTGTTTTGGCCGGGTGGGTAGTGCATCCACACTCCATTCAGCAGATCTCATGGGCTTTGCAGTCACTGTGGCAAAAGGCGACATGTTTACCCCTAGCGTTTCCACTTGTTCATCTCAAAATTAATATGGAAGACATAAATTAAATACGGAGGACATAAATAATCAAGACACGAGAAAAATATACTTAAACATATTGAATTTTAATCTCAAAACCTCATACGGTAACTTTCTATGCTTTAACTAACCGCACCGTTCCGAGCAAACTGTTAAAACGGTTTTACAGTAGTGTGCCACGGCAGTCAATGGTCAAACACTTTGTCATCACCAAAATAAGAAAACGGGTGTAATGCTGATCATCAACATCGTTCTTCATAAATATTTTACATGAAAAAAAAAATGACAGATGCACATTTGGGCCGAAGGGCAGGTGGCAGTGAAGAATGGGTGAGGTCGAAGTGACCAGGATGAGGAAATAATTGTACCAGAAGAATCATGGTTGGGTCCCATTGGGCTTCAAGTACTACCAAATTGCATACAAGAGATGTCACTTTTTGTCGGATTGTGGGACCTTGACC
The DNA here is from genome assembly GCA_037974815.1 of Kaempferia elegans. Classification (NCBI taxonomy): domain Eukaryota; kingdom Viridiplantae; phylum Streptophyta; class Magnoliopsida; order Zingiberales; family Zingiberaceae; genus Kaempferia; species Kaempferia elegans. The sequence continues at coordinate 3,855,803 of JBBPFQ010000044.1, forward strand.
CGGACCTTCATGAGATGAGCTGGGCAGGCCAGCACATATATTACAGCACTTGCACGGACATCTTGTCGTCTCCTGACCCAAAGTAGTTTTTTTTTTTCCTCCCTTCACACGTTTAAATTTTATATGGAAAATAATGAAACGACTTGACGTTTTTAGGCCAGAGCGACTGCAACATGAAATTTTTAATAGCTAGCATGGGCCTTATTTGGATTATTTCATATTTTCATTAAAAAATAAATTTAAAATAGATTGGAAAAAATAAATGAAAACGCAAGAAAATATTAGCTAAATACGTTTTTCCTATTCCGCCACACAAACTGATCCGCTTGGTATATATATATATATTTGAGGATCATAATGATAATAAATTTGATTGAGGGGAAATAAGTTTAGCGATAATTTAGAGAAGAGAGGTGTGAGTTATGAAATTAGAGATATAAAATCCATATATAAATTTTTATTCACGTCTACCAAATATCAAGAATGAAAATTAAACGTATTTCATTCATATTTCATCTTTTTAAAACTATCTACCAAGCACTTAGAACAAGGAAGACCATAAGATCCACCCATAACCCTACTATTTTTATTTTTTTTAAAATAATAATAATAATAAAGAATTAAGACTGAGCTGAGGTGGACGTCGTCTTTCTTTATTTGCTCTGACTTCTTTTACAAATTTACCAGCTTTTTATAATCCTTGTTGGCTCTAGTGGGAAACGCATCGAAGTGCGATTCGATCGCGGGTGGGAAACGATTTCCGGAGTGGAAAAATAATTCGAAATTTTGGGTTGAAAATTTCGAATTTCTAGGAACAACTAGCCGGTTTTTCTAGATTTTATTTATTTTATTTTTCAACATTTTAATTAATTATTTATTTATTTATTTATTTTTTAAGGAGTTGAGGATCTCTCAGTTTTTGTGCGTCGCCATGTGGCGCGTTTTTCGATGAATTGGAGACACGACTGCGACCGAGTTTGGCGCCGTTAGACGTGAAATGTTGTATACTATTCCAGATACTCTTAACGAAAATACCAAAACACCCTCGATCTTTTCCTTTTATTGCAGCACCGCCATCGATTTATTTTATTAAAAAAAAACAGACACGTATATTAGAATTTAGAACTTTTGGATATCCTTTAATTTGTTAGATATTTATTTGCTTTTAAACTTTTTATTTTATTTTTTAATTATAAATTATAAATAAATAAATCATGTGGCAATAAATAAATACATCACGAGAAAACGAGGACCGGTAAAATATTTTTTTTTTAAAGATGTTTCGAGAACGCTAATAAAACTGTCCAATAATAGGGGGATTTTAAAAAATTAACTGACTTGAAATTACACTCAATTAAATATAATTTATCTATCGAGATGACATGAATATATAATCTTAAACTATCACCGAGACTGATTTTTATCAAGTGTTGAGTGCAGATTGTTGAATGCCGATCGATACCAAATGTAGAGCGCAGACTGCCGAATGGCTGTCGACTGTCGGGTGTCGACCGGGTGTTGACTGTCGAGTCTGAATGTCGATCAAGTGCCGAGTGGATTTTTGAGAGTTTAAAAAATCGAGAGACCGAGGTATGAGTTCAACGCAACCTCCTTAAAACAAATTCGCTCAGCTCCGGCGGTGCTGCGAGATTAAATTTGGGTCGTCTATTTTTACTCTCGTGAGGTTACTTTTATTTGCTAAAATAACGTTCATTGGTAAAATTATGAGAAAGTCTTTCTGTGTGCATTTGTTCAAAACATATATACTTGTAAAATAATATAAATTAATCTTAAACTTTAATGTGCGACTAAATTCAGACACTCACGATTTAATTTTCAGCTATAGTGTATTTGTAGGAATTTTTTCTTCAAATGTGACTTCCAACTAAGGGATCTTAGGCTTTTACGTCTACAACAAGTGTTTTCCGATTTATCCTAATGGCCGATGGAAAATTTTCATAGGGTCAGACCGATCACCCCAGATTCAACGTTATCTAGTCTGATTAACCATTTATTTTCAAAGTGGTATTAAAGTTCCATTTACAATAAAAGCTCTTTCATTCATTCTATTTTTTTTCCCATTCATATTTCTTTAAAAATATCTCATTTTAAAATTATTTATTAAATTTTTTACACCAAACTATTTAAAAATTTGGTTGAATTCATCCTAATTCCCAATTGAATTCAACTATCTGTTGTCTCGCTACACTTTATAGTTCAAATTGCTACATTAAATTCTGAATAACAACTAAACTAATCATCATCCCTCCCAAAGCCTCTTAAATATCACACAAAATGTGAATGTCAGTCTCATTCCTTCGGGGCCTCAGCTCTGAATGAATGATGATTCTCGTCATTACAGGATCCGGTGAAGCTGGAAGTGTCGTACCTGCCCTGCCAAGCGCCAACACACTCTCTCCCTCCTTTGTAGTTACGCTCCAGGGGCACTTAGGGGAGCAAGTTTGATTGGGGTTTGGATGGACTATTTGCTCGTGATGACAGTTGAACAGTAGTACTGGTAGTATTTTTCTAAACAGATTTACAATTTTTTTTTAAAGAAAAAACAAAAACAGAGCAGCAGGAGAAGGACTCGTATCGTGGCAGGGGAAAGCTCACTGTTGTTGTTGCTTTTGTTGTCAGTGAGCGTGGAAAGATATATAGGACAGCCTCCTTTTGTTTGCCTTTTGGTGTCTCATCTATCTTATATCTTCTCCTTGGTCCACTCCCAATCATGGTTTTGACTGCACTGTACATGTAATACTGCTCCAGTTATGATCAGAGGAGTCACTCGATGAATTAAACTACCTGGAAACTCTTACACCTCTTTAATCTTCTTCTGGATTTTTGATTTCTTAGAGCAGTTTCATGCTTTGCTTTCATAACTGACATTATTTCATGTGTGATTGATTGCATGTTCTTTTTAAACTGCATGAAGGAAGGGAACTTAGAATTTTCATCAAGATTTTGTTAAAATCCATCTTCGATGATGAATGCCATTTTCGTAAATATTCGGAGTACGATGGATATTTAACCTACGTAGCCCTTCTTCCTTCCTATATGGAAGTCCTGTTTGACCGACCCTGTACCGTGTCTTCGTTTCTCTCTCCTTTGCCCCCTTTATAAGCGATACTTTTTTTCGCTTGCCCTTTCGTTTTTCTCTCTCGAATCGATCGGGACGCAGAAAGGAGGAGAAAACGATCGAAAAGATTGCGCCTTTATTCCGGATTCGTTTTGGCGGCTCGGATTTCGCTCTGGTTGTACGGCTAGAGGTGGGCGTGTCGGCCGCTTCTAGTCGGTAATTCCTCAGGAGAAGGGGAAAAGGAATCGGCTTTCGTGTTCCACTTCTCCCAGCGAGCACGCGATGATTTGAACCGTGGGTGGACTTTATCATCGTTCTGTATAATTGAGTTACTTTACCGAAGGAAAAAATAATAACGAGGGAAAGAAGAACAGTACGATTCCTCTTCGAGCCGTTGCGTGCAACTATTCCCTTCTCTGTAGAAGGTACTTCGCCTTTTCATTCTTTGTGTTTGAGTTATTTATTTATTTTTATTTTTATTTTTTGCCAAATTCACCTCTCTTTCACGGTGGTTCTTCCTTTCTCTAGCCGTTTTATCTTTGTGATCTGGAAAAGTTGGTTCTTTTTTTGAGTGTGAAAAGGGTATTCTCTTTTGGTATCACTCTCCATGGCTATCATGAGTTCTTTTAGTTTCTTCCGTTGTTGATGTTAAGATTAACTTTTTCAAAACGTTCGTACCTGTTTTTTTTTTTTTTTTTTTTTTTGCGAAGTTGTCAGATTAATAAAATGACCACGGGTGTTGGATTTGAAGCAATCTATCTCCGCTCTGCACTGACTGCTACTTCCTGACCTTTGCAATTTAGAACCGAAAGGTATTTATTGTATTAGGGTCCAGGTATTTCTAATATTTATTAATGTAAAGGTTTCAGATTTCTTTTAGGTATTATTCTTTTTGTGGGATAGGGTTGCTTTTTTGTACCACCTGCATATATCTTATATTTCCATTTTCTTCCCTGGAACGTTGAATTATTGGTTTAGTTTTGGATTCTGCAGATTTTGTTTATTCAGAAAAATATCTTGCAAGTTGTGTTACCATGTTATTTTCAAGATTTTAAGATCGGTAAATCTTTGTTTATTATCATTGTTTTCACAGCTTGTTTGGGTATCATGGAGGCCAGCGGCCAAGGAAAAATAACAAGCAGGGACTACAAAATTAGAGAAGAGAATGGTGCAAAATTTCCAACTGATTTTGGTGAACTTGATCCCTGGACGGCTTGGGCATACAAGCCACGTACAATAACTTTACTTTTTTTTGGAACATGTTTATTAGTGTGAGTGCTGGATCCTTCAATTTTGACAGTTCTTTTGATACAAGATAATTTGTTTGATCCTTCATTTCTTTGGATGTCTATAAAGAGATTTTATCAGATATCTTTCTGGCATCCTCTTTTCTTGATTTCCCTCTGTATTTTCAAGTACATTGAGACAAGTGATATGAAATCCACTAACTTGAATTTGTAATACATTGGCAAGTGATTAGTTGAACAATTGCCTTTCATGTGAGCTATGTAGATAGGATACTAATACATGATGAATTTAATGAGTATTGATTTGTTCTACAATTTACTTATGATTGCATGGTTTACTTGGCGAATGTGAAGCATGTTTTGCCATAATCTGAAGAATGATGTGTTGGCCAGAAGTTTACTATGTTACATAATGATAGTCTTTTACTTGGTATATTTTACATAAAGAAGAGAGTATGACATAACTAAATTGCCTAGTAAACCCAGATTCAGAATGACTATGTGCCCTCAAAGTAGTGGACCTATTACTCTGTTGTCTAAGTACCAAGTAAGATTGAACAAGAGATCTGATAGTCTTGTAACATATGTTCTTTTTGAATTCTTTTAAGGGTTTATCATCTTTTGTGCTTCATATTCTAAACCATTTTTTGCAGTTGGGCAAGTGGAGCACTAGATCCTGAAAGCACAGCATCAACTGGCATTGTTACATCAGTAAAGAGGTAAGTTTTCTAGTTTATTGTACCTCAGGATTGTAATTTGCATGTAGAATTTATTCTTTGCATTTCCTTTCTCTTGCAGAGGTGTCTGGGCGATGATTGCTGTCTTTTTAGCCTATTCCTTGCTGCAAGCACCTTCAACGTAAGCTATGGGTTCCGTTTTTGAGAGCTCAGAACTTATAACTTTATGATGTAGATGCATGTATCTCAGCATTATACAAGGTCATTAGAGTGCATTTGTTGCTTTGTATCTGGAATAACCCCATCAAGAATTGCAATAATACAGTTTTTCTATAAATTACGGACATTGTCACTTGTTTGTACACTCTATTTTATTCAGGGTTCTTATAAGGCCACATCCCGCAATTTGGCGCTTAGTTCATGGAATGGCTGTTGTGTACCTTGTTGCCCTAACATTTTTGCTTTTCCAGGTTTGTTGTGTTTCTATCTTTTAATTAGGCTGATTATCAAGCGCATCTGATTCAGTTTCATTCTTTTCCATTTGTTGATTTTGGAAACCATTTTCCTATTTATTGTGCTTAAGTAATTGTTGGCATTGATTCAAATAGGATAAAATTTGAGTAAAGAGTAATAATTTTAATACTTTGTGATGCTATATACTTCATCAGCTTTAATTTCTCATGAAAATTCACATATAGAAGATTCGTTCTTCAATCCTTTTGCTGCTGAGGTTTTTGTTGCTTCATCTGTTATTGTGATTTTGGTAGAATCTAGACCTCAAATAATCAATAAAGTCATCTAATCATTCTGCTGTGGATTTGACAAATCTTCGTCTGGTTTCTTTTTCTCATTTCCAGAATCGTGATGATGCTAGGCAGTTTATGAAATATCTCCATCCTGCTCTGGGAGTTGGTAAACTCTTGATTTAGGTGCTTTATGGTTTCCTCCAGAAAATAGCATATTCATAGATAAAGAAATTAACAGAATCTTTGTTTGTGCATTCCAGAATTACCTGAAAGATCATATGGAGCTGATTGCCGTATTTATGTTCCAGAGAATTCAAAAAGCAGGTTTATCAATGTTTATGTATGATTCCTTCATTCATCAACCTTTTTGTCTTTCAGTTTATATTGCTTGGATCTTTCAAGGAACCTATACATTTTTAGATCTTCTCATCACTAATTTGTGTTTGTTCCTTGCAGAATACATTATTTGATGAGTTTGTTCTTGCTCATATTTTTGGATGGTGGGGTAAGGCAATAATGATACGAAACCAGCCCCTTCTGTGGGTGTTATCGATTGGCTTCGAATTGATGGAGGTTCATTTTCATTGTGTTACCTCTTCTTTATTTTTCTTTTTTGCAAAAATTACTAAATTTTTTTCTTAAAAAGGACATTATTTAAGTTCATTAGCTAACAATGCAGTTTACTTTTCGCCACATGTTGCCAAATTTCAATGAGTGCTGGTGGGACAGTATTATTTTGGACATCTTGATCTGCAATTGGTTTGGTGAGACCTTAGTTACTCTCTTGTTACCTGCAAATGGATGCGAAAATAATTAGTATAGTAATGGTTCAAATGATGTGTTGAACATGAAGTGTGAAAATTGTCCTACCTCTGATGCTTTGGTGACATATTTTGAAATATGGTCTCATACTAGCATGTCTGACAGTACTGACTTGTGTTGCCCAATGCTCATTATCACTAAAAAGTAATAGCCATATGACCCATTGGTAAATACTTGTAGGTACTTCAACTGACATCTAAAAACTTTTAGAAATGCAGCCTTAGTCGTCCATTTGGTTTCTGAGTAAATGCATCATTGTGAACGCTTTTAGGTTGGCCACAGAAGTCTCCCTGATAGTCTGAACCTTCATTATTGGTGACTGGTAACTAGATGGCTCTCGGTTCCACATTATTATTTTCTTTATGTTTCTCAAAATCTCTCTTATTTTAGCTTGAAATTAATTGAGGATTGCGTGAGTACTGAGTAATATTATTTGGTGATTTAAAGTATGTCAATAGCCTTAGTTTGTTCCTAAATTACTCACTCCAGATTCCTCGATAGTTCATCCAAGAACATGAAGGTAAAGTGCATGTCCAATATGACATTGTAGGAAAGGTGGCTAAATCCTGAAGAATCAAGACTCTAATTAATTAGCTTTGCCTTGGAATTATTATCATTTTGCTTCATATGGACTTCCAGACACGGTTTAGCTTGGATTGTTTATCTAAATCCATAATCATTTTACTTACTCCAATGAAATTTATGTCCTAGGGTCCAAGCTTTTTAAACAAAATTCTTTTACAAGATTCTGAAACCTTTGTTTCTTTGTTTATTCTGTTACATGCACATAGATCCATTCAAGTAAAAGAGGAGACAAATAGTCCATGTAGGCTAAGACACATTTCGTATTTTTGTTTATTATACAGGTATTTGGGCAGGAATGCATACTGTTAGGTACTTTGATGGAAAAACCTATGAGTGGGTGGGCATAAGCCGCCAACCAAATATAATTGGTAAGGTATGGTATGTTGTATTTATTCCATAATTTTATTTTTGTTCAAGTTTGCCAATAATTGTGAGATTTTGGGGCATGAAATTTTTCTTTGTTTTCGGGATGTGACCCAGAAATTGTGAGAAATTTTGGTTCTAGCGGGCATTCTATTCAATATGAGCACCAAAGCCAATAATATCTTTTCACAAACCAAATAGCTGAATTGGAGGATTCAGTTGTCCATTTCCTTGATGTTACATTTAGTTTCATAAATTGCCAGGCTATCAGAACTAACCTTGTTATTTTCAATTGATAAAAATGATTGGCAATCAAAGGATTCAATATATATGGTTCTCTAGTATGATCATTATATCATGGATTTATGTCGACCAATAATGCTTACATTTTCCAACAATTTAACAATCAGCATGCCTATACATGTTAAAACTAAAGGCTAATTGGTATTGCATCTGTCCAAGAGTTGGTGCTTGGTTTTAATGTGACTCTTGCAGTGGCTGTAAGGGTGAGTGGAGTATAACTTAAGCCTGTACAATACGTTGCTCATTGGTGATTTTGATTAATAGTCACGATCACTGCACACCAATCATACCATGCTACCAACCAGTCCATTCATTAGCATGATTTTGTTCTTTCTCGAGTTAATGAGTCAAACTGTCAAAATGGTTTGTTCTTACATAACAATTTTGTCATTTTTGCTCACACAATGTCTAAGCATTCACTTAGGTTTCTATTTAATGCTGCTCAGGTCCAGGCCATGCATGGTACAGACTAATTAATTTCTCTACACCATTTATTCATTACACAGACATGTCGTGCCAATAATTGTCTTTAATCCCAAGGGATGAGTGTGGCTGTTCTAGTGAGGAATTATCATCCTTATTTCCTATATGCTGTTTACATCTTGCTGAAATTGGAAAAAGGATATCAGTGTTTCTAATAGACAAGTTTTATTCTGTTCTGACAGAAAATTGATGATCTACAGTTTTGATTGTTAGTGTAGGCATAATTTTAGCATTTTTTTTTTGACAAATAGCAAACTTTAAAAATTCTATAGTTCTGTGTATTGTTTACCCAGCATAACCCAATGGAGTTGTAGATATTCCTCCTCCGAAATTTCATCCTCTGAGTTTGTTCCAACTATCACATTTGCCCAAGAGTTGAACCTGATGATTGAATTGAACGTTCACAGTGGTGAATCAACCTCTCCCAGAAAACAAAACAAAAAAAACTTGTGGTTCATCCAAAGTGATTAAATTCTTCAAGGATTTGTTTGAATTATTACCTAATCATTTTTTATAGAACATTTTTTTTTTCTAATCATCACAATACCATATTTTCGTTATCCCTTGGCTTCCATTGTAACTTTTCAAGAGATGTAATTATCTTACACAAAACTGCTTCAATATGTATTGTGTAGCTAAGGTATGGCTCTTTTTTTTCGATTATGTTCTTTGATTATAATTTGTTTGTGAAGGTCAAAAGAACATTGGGCCAGTTTACACCTGCAAGATGGGACAAAGACGAGTGGCATCCCTTGCTTGGACCATTGAGATTCATTCAAGTGCTGTGCCTTTGCATTGTTTTTATGATTGTGGAACTCAACACCTTTTTCCTCAAGTTTTGTCTATGGGTTCCTCCTAGAAACCCCTTGATTGTTTATAGATTAGTTCTGTGGTGGCTAATTGCTATACCAACGATCCGCGAATACAACACCTACTTGCAAGACAGGTATCTCTATATATCATTCAGTCTAGCCTTAAAGTTTCTAGATATTCCACTTGCAGAATCTGAAGTTGTGTGAATCGCCGACGCACTTGCATTTGTAAAATATGTTGATCGGAAGTAATCAATGTTGCTAAAAGGAATACTAACATGACCAATGATTTCAGAAAGCCTATCAAGAAGGTTGGAGCATTCTGTTGGCTTTCACTAGCAATTTGCATAGTGGAGCTTCTAATTTGTGTCAAATTTGGCCATGGTCAGTAGCATAACATTTTGTTCTGTCATTATGCTGCCTGAAGAGTTCATTTCCTTTATGTTTGATACAAGCATTCTCATCAGTGTTCTTCCAAACCAGGTCTCTTCCCTCACCCAATGCCCCCATGGTTACTAACTTTCTGGACGACTGTCGGCATGGCCCTAGTGGTGTTCCTATTCACCTGGACTTGTCAGATTCATCAATCTGTGATGAAGAAGAGGCGATGATCGCGTACCTGCATTTTTCAGAATTTTCACCCCTTTTGACCCATTATTTTACCTCTGTAAATACTTTGCATTTGTAAATGAACCAATTGCTGCCTAGGCTGGAAACCAGTCAGGCAAGTAGAAGATGATTTTTCATTTCAACTATGTCTCAATGCTCTTCCTGCAGGATTTTTTGTGGCTGTACCTGTATTTTCAATACTTTGATCTGACCTTTTATTTATTCAATTGAGCAATGACAAGAATATGCCTTGTACAAAAAGGATTGTAAAAGACATTTGAACTGGAGCTCACTCTCTTTGTAGCACTACAGCAATCAGACTCCCTCATCACTTTCCACCATAATTGTAAGCCCGTCGACGTGCCAACCACCAAGAGAGACAGAATGGGGGTTGTTTTTTATATTAAATGTTGATCTGTTGCAATGAAGAAAGTTGATCAGCAAATGCAAACAAAGTGAGATGATCGGTAAGTAGGCGAAACAGGTGTTGGATGACCTGCGATCGCCATTTCTATCTCCGAACTAAGCCTCGTCATAGATTGAACTGTTCAATGTTCTTCTGTTAGCACTTGCTATTTGTAGATTATTTACTCGAGCTCTAAACATCAAAATTTTGATGTTCTTCTGTTCAAGACGCGATTGTCCTAGTTAATGGCTGTGACATGTTCTCCAGCTGCAACAACGAAGGTAAAAAGAGGCGTGTTAGGATTAAATCTCGAATAATATGGAATATACTCTGAGGTGGGTGAACTATCATGACAATTGCACCCCTACCTGATTCCAATCAATAGCTTGTACATGCGTAGCTCATGGCCTCATGGACCATAAAGGAGCTTGAGAGCTATTCCTCACCTTCTCAGCTCCACACTTTCCTATTTTCATCTTACAATTTCAACAATAAAATATGCAGAGAAAAAGAGACCAAAAAAAAAAAAATCTGAAATGCATGCAAATTTAACCGATCGAACCAGTGTGGTCCAAGTTCAGAAGAGTAACAATAAATGGACACGCTATAAAGTAAAGTAAAAGGAACCTAAATCATGTGACTGAAAGGGTTCAGCAGCTTGTGTCAGCTAAACTTAGATCATGATCCAATTATCTGATTTCAATAGCATCAAGAGATAATTTGATTTTGATCCTCAAAATTTCATCCGGTCCTTGCCACTTCATGAAATCATTTATGTCCGCTTACATTCATAAAGTAAAGATAATTTCCTTTGCACATGCCAAACCAAAAGAATTAACAGTCTAAGTGCAGTAAACTAGCAGCTAGCCATCGTGATCAGATCTCACTTGTAAATTCGAGCCGTAAAAAAACTTCACGCTTGCTTTAATCTTTGCCTTTAACTCTAAAACAAGGTTTGTTCACTTAAATTGCACCCACCAATCTATCAGCCCACCTACTCTAGAGTTTGGTTTATCGTACAAAAATCACAATTATTTGATTAGTTTTATGTACTTCAATTAAAGCCAAGATAGATTGTCAATTTTTTTTTTGGTTATATCTAGTGTCGCCATCAACTACAATGTCCCGTCAAAATCTTAATCACTGCAGAAAAAAAATGGGAAGGTAAAAATCACAGTGAATTAAAAGATAGAAAGTTTGCTAAATTTGACCGAGAAGACGAGAAAGAGAGGGAGAAAGAGTCAGCAAAAGAGCGGACAAAAAAATAGGAAGGGGCTGGAGTTGTTAAGATACAGCGAGGATTGAAGGTCAGCAAGTCAAACAATCCACGGGAATAGCCAGAGCATATTAATACACGAGGAAATTAAGCACTTGCAGTATAAGAGAAAAAGGTAGAAAAGTGGTTAGTGTCGAGGAGGAGGAGGAGGAGGAGGAGGAAAGGTGGGAGGACAAGGATGAAGGCTGCGAGGAATCCTCCCAGGCTTGAGCCAAGGAGAAGTGGCAATGCGCTCATCATTGCCACCATGTTTATTTCCCTGTGCATCCTCACCCTCGTCAAGGCTCGCTACTGCTCCGCTCCATATGGTTTGTGTTCTTGTTTGGTACTTCCTTTTTTGGCTCAGATGAGTTAGGGGTTTTTGTGTTCTTGAGAGGATCATACTGTTCCTCTTCTCGCAGGAAAGTCGCAGAGATTAGCAGAAGCAGAGGATTTAGAGGCTCCGAGAGTAATCATAGAGAAGAGTGGGGAAGCTGCTCTAATAGGTAATTTGAAAGAATTGGTAGAAAAAATTGGATTTTTTTTTTTTTAAGAGAAGAGAAGAGTAGAGAATTCGTACTTTTGTGCAGAGGATGAAGATGAAGAATTACCTGCAGAAAAAGCTGTGTTGAGCTTGAACAAGCCAATCTGCTCCGAGACAAGCAAGAGATCTGATGTCTGCGCAGTAGAAGGGGATGTGAGATTGCAGAGCAGCTCGCAGACCATCTACCTGCCTCCTTCCTTGACGGATCGAGAATGGAAGACGAAGCCTTATTGCAGAAAGCACGACCCCCCGGCGATGAGGAAGGTCAAAGAGTGGACTTTGAAGCCGTTCCCCGAAGGCGGCCCGCCGCCTCAGTGCACCGTCAACCACGCCGCTCCGGCGCTGGTCTTCTCCATAGCCGGATTCACCGGCAACCTCTTCCACGACTTCACCGACGTGCTCGTCCCCCTCTTTATCTCCGCTTACCAATTCCGCGGCGAGGTCCAGTTCGTGATCCCGGAGCACAAGTCCTGGTGGGTGAGCAAGTTTGCCCTAATTTTTAAGCAGCTCTCCAACTACGAAATCATTGACGCCGATAACGACGACCGAGGCGCTATCCACTGCTTCCCGCGGGTAATCGTGGGATTAAGCTTCCACAAGGAACTCAGCGCGGATCCGGCGAGGACACCGACGGGGTATGGAATGGCGGAGTTCAAGGCGATGCTTCGGAAGGCTTACGGCCTGGAGCGCCCGAGGGCGGTGCCGTCGGGAGACCAGTGGGACATCCGGCGGAAGCCGAGGCTGCTGATCATCACGCGGAAGAAAACTAGGGTTTTCCTGAACGAGCGAGGGATGACGGACATGGCGACGAGCCTAGGGTTCGACGTGCGCGTGGCGGAGCCGAGCATGAGCACCGACCTGGCCAAGTTCGCGCGGCTGGTGAACTCCGCCGACGTGATGATCGGCGTCCACGGCGCCGGGCTCACCAACATGGTGTTCCTCCCCGACGGGGCGGTGCTGATCCAGGTGGTGCCCTTCGGGGGACTGGACTGGCTCGCCAGGGAGACCTTCAAGGAGCCGGCGCCGGCGATGCGGCTCCACTACCTGGACTACCACATCAAGCCGGACGAGAGCACGATCAGCCAGCAGTACCCGGCGAACGACCCGGTGATCAAAGATCCCTACGCCGTGCACAAGCGAGGGTGGAACGAGATCAGCCGAATCTACTTAGAGAACCAGAACGTGAAGCCGCAACTCGCCCGGCTCAGAAAGACGCTGTTGGAGGCGCTCAAGCACCTGCCTCACGGCCGCCATGGAAGAACAGAGCATGACTAAACACGAACAGATCGATTTCTTATCGTAAGAAAAATTCATAGTGTGTGATCGGACGAATTCAAATCCAGCACAGTACAATAATAGTGTGTAAATTTCATAGTAATCTTTCAGAAACAGTTCATAATCATCCTTCTTCTTGACAGACAGCTCGAAATTGATCACGTAACGAAGACTAATCGTTGTGCATGACGAACTCATAAAGTTGGGTGCCCAGGAGCTGTCAAAAGAGATGACACACCAACGTCTGTTTTGGCTGCATGCTAATTTAAATCGAACGATTGGAAGAGCCGACGAGAAAAATCCCATGCTTGCTCATGGCCACATGACGAATTGTGCAGTGCAGAAATTGTTGTTCTTCCTGTGTCATTGGCTTGTCCTTGTCTGTGATTCTTTATCTGCAAATTGCTTAATGCGTGCTGATAATACATACTGGCAGATGAAGCGCAGAAGCAGGTTGGTGGCCTTATTCAATGTCATCAAGCAGTTGAGGCTGGCTGTTGTGGTTTGCCTACACTTGTTTTTTTATTTTTTTTTTTTCTTTTTGTTCATTTCCTTTTCAATTTGCTCATCTGGTGATTCAGCTTTGTAAATTGCAATTATGTAATAATCAAGTGGTACGGTTGGCCAGTTTTTTATGGTTGTGTCAGTGTCCCATGGACATTGAATTAAGGGAAAGTGACGAGATCATTTAATAAGACATTTTTTTAAAAAAAAAGTTATTGATTTTCAGTTTTTTTTTTCACATGGTGCTAGAAGGAATATTTCTTTTCACTTTCTTTCTTTTTCATTTCTCACTTTCTTTCTTTTTCTGGCTTAAATACCCCCAATCAAATAGTATTAATTTAAACATCTAATATTTTTAAACATAATTAAACTTCCTGATGCTTCTATGAACATCAACCTGCTCTTATTTTTAATTTTTTAAATATTTTATTTTTTACTATCAGTTTTATCAAATATGCTAAATGTACTAAAAAAATTTTAAATTATGGAAAAAAAGTAAAATTTTCCTTGAAAACTTCAAATATTCTCTTATTTTATCAATTTCAAAATCTTCTAATACATTTAGGACCCTGCGGATTACAATCATATTTATATTTCTAAAGACATAGCAAATTTAAATGTCAACTTTTTACCGAACTGCATAGTTAAAGTTTCAAAATTACCAAATCACATATGTAAGTTTCAAAATGACAAAATCACATATCCATTTCCGATTTTACCCTTATCAGTTGATCAATTTTTGGATCAGTCAAATCGATTCTATTTTGTACAGAATTATCTCGATCAGAACAAATCAGTTGAACTGATTTTTTTTCTTTTAAAAATCGATTGGTTGATGGATCAAACGACCTTG
>JBBPFQ010000044.1:3900879-3911391 GCA_037974815.1 Kaempferia elegans
AACAGTTTCAATCTAATAGATTTATCACTAATTGACATTTCAAACTATACAATCTATTTGCATGGTTTATATGAACATAAAATCTTACATAAAAAAAATCAAACTGACATTTAAAGTGGTGACAATTTCAGACAATCAAAAATAGGTAAATAGAAGGAAAGGAAAAACTCTACACAAGTATGCATCTTGCTAATGTGATAAGTGACTTAGTTAAGACATATACGGGTTGATGATGTACATGCTACACTGATAACACTAACAATGATGAAGGTGATGGTGATGGTGGTGGTACTTCAAATTTTCTCTTATAGTAGACTTATCTGAGTATGTAAAGTTCTTTTTTGTTATGAAACTTATCAAACTTCCAGATGAACCAGCGAGGAAGCATTGTACTCATTCAGAAAAGTTAAGGATGCTTTTAACAAACTCTCTAACGTGATCACTAGATTGAAACGTAATCAACCTTTAAAATGAAAAACTTGTAAACATGAGACACAAACTACAATTCTTAAATAAGTTTATGTGCAAAAATATCATAAAACATGATAAATAGAATGGTAAATAGAGCTATAAAGAAATTCTGGAATCAACTAACTGATACTAAAAAATGATGAATAAAATAAAAGGGAAGTATATCAATGTGTGTATACAACTTCCTAACAAAGAAGCCAATGTACTTTTGATGAAATAGTATAAATTCATGTATAATGCTTCAAGATTTTTTTACTTGTGTTTTAATATTAATGATGTGTTTTAACATTCAAAGTCTATCTATTAATCCGAGAGTAATTGTCTTCAGTGTTTTAGAAGCATTGTTGTTGAAACCAGATTGATGTGAACGCTAAAAAAATCATCATCTGATTTTCTTGCACAGATTGCACAACCTTCCATCTGGCACATATGCAAAAGAACAAAAAGTGGTCATCTAATCATCTCGTCTAATCATATCCAACAGTGGATCATTCCTCCATTTGTTATGCAACAAAAAACCTAATACATTTCTTTATAACTTGTAGTGTGATGATTATATCTTAATAAAAGTTGTAAAGATGTATAATTTAGAAGTTACAACTTTTCTTAGGTGCTTAAAAATTTTATATTAATATTTATTTTAAATTCTAGAAATTAAGTGTATGTATATTTAATTAGTTTTTTTGTTTCCTTTTGCCACTTAACTTGATCCAAAGTTTTTCCGGTTTGATTTATGATATAATTCTGATAACTATGGTCAGAAGACAATGAATCAGGTGGAAATGTGCAATTTTTTAATGCTTGATCATTCGTCCATCTGTTATGCAAACAAAAACCTAATACATTGTAGTGTGATGATTATATCTTAATATAAGTTATAAAGATGTATAATTTAAAAGTTGCAATTTTTCTTAGGTGCTTAAAATTTTTATATTAATATTTATTTTAAATTCTAGAAATACGTTTGGTTGGGAGTAATAAGAGGTAAGGAATAAAAATGAGTGGATATCATTCCCATTAACACTGTTTGGTTTATGTCAATTGGAATGAAAATAAAGGAATCATTCCCCCATTTTCATTCTCTACTCCCTCATCAATCAAACTCTTCAATCATTCCTCTATTTTCATATATCCAAAATATTTTTTTATTATTATTTTCATTTTACTTTCTCCTTTTTCATTCTCCCTCTACTTCTCTTATTACATTTTCTCTCTCTACATTTTTTATCATGTTTCTCTCAACCTATTTTAGGTCATTTTCTCTCTCTATACATATTCACCACATTTTTAATCTACATTTTTAATATCACTTTCTCTCTCTACCTCTCTTATCTGACTTTTCTCTCTCTACCTCTCTTGTCATCATTTCTCTTTTTATCTCATTCTCTCTCTCTCTCCATCTCTTATCTCACTTTCTCTCTCAACCTCTTTTATCTCACTTTCTCTCTTTACCTCTCTTATATAACACACTCTCCTTAATCATCCCATTTCATAGTTTCTCTTTTTATCTCATTCTCTCTCACTATATCTCTTATCTCACTTTCTCTCTCTACCTCTCTTATCTCACTTTCTCTCTCTACATATCATACATAACACTCGCTTGTTAATCATTTCACTTTATCTCTCTACATATTTGTTATTTTCTCTCTCTACATCTCTTTTCATGTTTCTTTCTCTACCTATCTTATATCCCTTTCTCTCTTTACTTATTAATCTAACTTTCTCTCTCTATCTTTCTTATCTCACTTTCTCTCTTTGTCTCTATTTCTCTCTCTACATTTCTAATCTATCTTTCTCTCTCTACTTCTCTTATCTCACTTTCTCTCTCTATCTCTTTTGTCATAGTTTCTCTTTTTATCTCACTTTATCTTTCTACCTCTCTTGTCATATTTTCTTTTTTTTTCTCTCTTTCTCTTTCTCCATGTTTAATCTCACTCTCTCTCTCTCTCTTCTCACTTTCTCTCTATTTTGTAATAACTCTATTATTTAAGGTAATTTAAAATTTTAATGGATTCTCATTACTAAAGTTGAATTGAACCAAATATCATCAATGACTAATGTATATTTAACCAAACAGTACTAATGTAATCATGATTCTCATTACCATTGACCCCTCAATCAATCTCATTACCATTGTGATTGTCGAATTGAAAAAAATGCCCCCTAAGTGTATGTATATTTAATTAGTTTTTAATTTCTTTGTTTCCTTTTGCCACTTAACTTGACCAAGTCAATTTTTGGTTTGATATATAATTTGACCAATTTACCCACAAATTCAACCAATTAACCAATGATCCAAAGTTTTTCCGGTTTGATATATGTTCTGATTCTCATAACTATGGTTATAAGTCAATGAATCATGTGCAATTTTTTAATGCTTGATTTTCTGAATAACTTCCCAATTGCCAAAACAAAATCATTCAGCAGTTTTCTAAAATAGCCCTGATAAGATTAATTGTTCAATTAGAAAACCTTTAAAGCAACTTATTTCTATAATAATACCTAGACAAATCAAATCCAAGTACTGATATTGTTAATTATACAACTCTACAACTCTTTTTTTTTCAGTAATTCTACTGCTAAAACAGCAATTATAATGGATGACATAGACAGTTATGTTTATACAGTTTCTTGCAAAAGCAGAAGTTTTTTAAAAAGTTGGTGGATTGAAGAAATTTTTCAGGAATAGTCATGTGGACAACAGAGAATTTGATTAAAAAAAGATTAGGTCCTTGCATGTCATTACTCATTTTTAATTCCCAAATTTAAAAAAAAAAAAGTGATCATAATATATTTGAACCTGACCAGAGACAGTTGCATTATTATGTAATAAAGCACCTAGATGAGAAGGTCCAGATATAAATGATGGTAAGGCGACGAGCAAGATTACAATAAAATTCTTACTCATGCAAAAATTATTACTGTCAGGTGAATAATAATAATAATAATAATAAAACTCGTTGTCATGTGGACAAAGTAATCTACCACACAACGGCATTCAGCACTGAGCATCAGGCAATTCGCATGCTAATTTACAAGGAATGCAAAAGAGAACGCCTTTAGAATTCAGAGTTCTAAGTGAAGATGCCATCTCCTAGTGAAAAAACGAACATTAAATTTGGAGACATTCAATAGGATCGTGAGGAGAATATGTAGGACCCGCAAATTAATCTGGAAAGTAAGAAAGGCGTGAACTTTAGACAAATGGAGTGTCCAACACGGTATGATTGGAGGATGCGTGAATATAAAGCTAATTCAACCCCGTGATAACAATGGAATTTAAACCGCAACTCCATTGCTTAAAGAAACAGGAAAATGAACCAATTTCGTAAGGTATTCTACTAAATATCCTTGACTATTTTATACAGGTGACCAGTAGACTATGAAGATAAATGTAATCTATCAACAAAAGAACATGGCTTCCAAGTCCACCAAGGAAGTAAATGAATTTCGAGATTCCCAAGCTTGTTTGACTAAAAAGGGCAAAAAAAAAAAAAAGAAGAAGCAAGATCGGAACACCAGGAGCACGTAACGTTCAACCTAAAGCCACAAACAACTGCAAAAAGCCGGAATCTTTCCTCTCCTAAAAGACTAATAGAGAAGATAACTTCGCGCAATTGCTCAAGCAGGATGCCATTTCTGAGCCTGTGCGAGGATTACAAATGGACTAAGCCCGAAGCCCTAGAAATCGCTGGGCGCGGCGCGGAGAGCGAAAAGGCAGGCGAGATCAGGATAGACGTGCAAGGAACTAGAACGACCGTACCTGTAATGCGGCCGCAGGAGAAGCGAAAAGCGAGGGTGCGAAGACGGCGACGGAGAGCGAGGTCTACGGCGAGTAGAACCGTCGTTGCTTTCGCTCGATCTGGGAGAGATCGTTCGGTGGTTCCCACGTCTTATGGCATCGCGTTTGGACCCAATAAAGCGTTTAGCCTCTCGCTTGCTTGGCACGCTATCACGATAAGTTCTATATGTACCTCTTCAATTACCCTACGTTTTCACCAACCTTCGTAAGCCAGTAGAAATCGTGCAGAGTTGTGGGTCCGGAACGGATGCCGTATCGTTGTGGCACAGGCACTACGTGCACGTCTCACATTACATCGGCTAACTGTCACGTGACGCGCCACGTGGACAGCTCACTTTGTGGGGCGCGTCTCATGTGACCCATGGACGAGCATATTCCTCTCTTCAGGGTGATGCGGGTTAAAAATGTCCGGTCCACCTCAGCCACCAAAATGTTCTTGAGAAAAAAACACCAAAATAAATACATTAAGATGAAAAATAAATTGGATGATCGAATAGGCTAAATAAATTAAACATGAGGTGAATAACTTAATAATAAAAATACTATTAAAAATACATGAAGCTCGATAAAAATTTTAATAAATAACTGTGAATGTAATTAAATTTGACTTGATCTCAATCTTCATGTACATGATTTTGAACAAGAAAAGAAGGCTTATAATGATTCTACACTTTTTAAAAGGGAAGACAGTCTTTTGAAGGATCAAACTGGTAAGAGAAAGAAATTTGAGAGTAGCATTGTAAACATCGTAAAGACTTCAAAGAGCAAGGATCATGTAGCATCAGCTTCAAAAGGAACATCAGATGTCATAATTTATTCAGATTGTCTAATCTTAAACATCAGATGTATTCAGAGGTTTTAGGACAACAGCTTTCCACAGCAAGATTGCAGGGCATTATCTTCCAAGCTTATACTGTTCTACATTTAGTGCTTTCTCAATGTAATTTACATGTAAGTGTAAGATGTCGAAGAAAAAAACAGCGTTCGATTTATTCTGCCCTCAAAGCTTAAGCCTCTCCCCAGGGTATCTTTTGTCATAGTTGTTAATCTCCACTTTCTTATTTGTGTATACTTCCTGATATGTTTCTTGAGCTGGTAGAGGCAACACAGTGTGGCTACTTCTCTCTCTATCCCTCTTTCTCCTGCACCAAAACAAGATAATGTACAGAAATGTCACGACAAAGTCGTAAAAGAAAACTTTATCATACCTCAGATGAAGAAAGACAAGCAGTGCACCGATCAATGTAACACTGCCCGCAAGGGATTTCAGTACCCTTTTCCCTGTGCTCCCCACCTTAGCCTCACTTGTGGTTGATATTGATGCTAAATTCTTTTTGTGGCCTTCCATAATCTGTTTAGAGCAGAAAACAATGGTTTTGTTAAGCAGTGTTCAGTGATTCTACAAGCAGAAAAAGTTTGGTTGGGTGACTAGTAATTCAGAGTTCGCAATGTTAGAGAAGGGACACTTGTAGATTTTATGATTTAGTATTCACATGCTCACCTTTGCTCTTTCTTTTGTATCATCTGGATCCGGGTGGTTCGTTATTGTGACAACATCCTTAATGAACTGTATTCCATCTTCAATCTCCAAGTTTTCCTCAGCAGACATACCACCTTTCAGTTCAGGCATAATTCCAGTTTTCGAGCATGATAAGTTTGTCCAGTCACAGAAACAGTCATCGCCAGATTCACTAGGAACACGGGAAAGAAAATTATCAATATGATCAGCAGATTCAGAAGTAGGATGGCTTCCAGAGATGTAGCTCCAGTCAGATGCCACTTCATTAGCATGATAGATGCCCATAAATTCCACTCTAGAGCAATGATCATAGACAACTTTAGAGTCGCTAATCCCTTCACCTTCTCCAGTTTCTAAACCGCCATGCACATTTCCAAGGTAAAGATCGTGGGTGCTAACACAATTTCTCCCTGCAATATCACTCCTTGTTTGATAGGAGGTTTCACACAAAGTACTTGGAATGCTCTCAGCCACAACAGAACCTTCTGCTGATGTGCATCCATCAACAGAACTGCAACAGCTAGTCTTTGAATCAACATCGAATTGAAGAATACAAATAGGAATGCCATCCTGGTGGTCTTCATGTTGAAGCCACCTTTCATATGCCATATCATCATGTTTCTCAATTATGCTGCTCAATTTTTCAACAGCCATACCTGTAAATGTCTCCTTAATATGTCCATTTGCAGGAACAGTATCTATAAGAGAATCAAAGGTTGACAGTTCTGTTGAGCAAGTTTTGGGGATAGAAACATTAAATGTTTGGTATCGATCTTCCAGTCGAGCTTGTACTTCCTGTGGAGATTTTTCATGAGATAACAAACTACTCTTGCTACTATCACTTTGTATAACGCTTCCAAACGTGGAATCAGTAGATTCAAGTAATATGTTTTTCTCGTGTTGATTGTTCTTGTGACTATCTTCGCTGTGTGTTTGATCTTCCAGTTCAAAGTAGCCATGCAGTTTAAATAACTCATCCTCAACTGACGTTCTTTGGCGATAATCTTCTGGGTCTAGATCGAGCATGCATGCAGCAGGAAATGAAGCATGCGAGGAGGAACTTTCAAATTCTAATTCGTTATAACTGCTTTCTGCTTCATCAGATTCATAACCACACTCAAAACCTTTCTGTGACAAGTAAATGAAATTATATCAGCAATCTCTTCTCAGAATTTATATTTAGTAAAGAAGAAC
Source organism: Kaempferia elegans (assembly GCA_037974815.1). NCBI lineage: Eukaryota > Viridiplantae > Streptophyta > Magnoliopsida > Zingiberales > Zingiberaceae > Kaempferia > Kaempferia elegans. The sequence continues at coordinate 3,907,866 of JBBPFQ010000044.1, forward strand.
ATGAGGTAGCTACTGTTTATTCCAATAGTGATGTCTCTAGGAGCTTGCCTTTCTATATAACCTTCTAAAGTCCTTGCAGTAGCTACCGGAGCTTGATGAGCTGCATCTTGACTGCTCCAAACTTCTGCAGATACCACCAACTAGATCAGTTGGCATGGCTATTGTGTATGTGACTATGTCGAAATCTGGAACCTATAGAAACCATGGGAAAAATATATTACTAAGGAGTCTCTGTTCGATCTTTTTCTTATTGCAAGATAGTCGTGCTAAATGGCATAACCTACTGAATATCTGTTACTGAAATACTTACGCTTAAGCCTTTCAATCGGGCTTTCTTTGAGAAAGAACGAACACACATACTCACTCTGCGAATGTCCCTTTTCTCAACAACATCAGATGGTGAGAACAAATCAATTCCAGTTAACCCAAGGATTTGGCAGATCTGTCACAAAAAAGATTTACTACATCAGGATTCCCAAAACTTATGAAACTGCAAGCAAGTTTGATTCTACTCAGTTCCTTCAAAAGAAAATGGCTACCTGGGGAAGATTGATGACTGCATTTCAGAAAACTTGCAGATATCATATGAACATGTGGAGTTTATATCATTCACAACTGATTATGATATTAAATAGGCATAGCAGTACTTCAAATGCAAGTTCAAAAAGTTCCGCAAATCCACGAGGTTGTTGCTGTATTGCAAAATTTTGGAATAAGAGTATAGGTCTAATCATGTTGCCCAATCTTACAGATGAAATTTTGTGTCATATTATTGACACCATAGGCCTTGAGTCATCCCTTCTTTCCATGAATGCATGTGTATTGAGTGTTAGAATCAACATTACTCAGTTGAAACCAGATAAAAGTATTCTTCAGGACTGCATTTGGTATGAAAAAATAATAGACACATCTATAATAGAGAATCAATGAGAGCAATTTGCCCAAAAACTTCATAAAGTAGCACTGAATGTAATGTGAAGCACCTTCAAAAATGAATCGACTTTGGGATATGGCATATATCGGCTATTCCTCCAAGCAAATGATGTGTGTTCATATATAAATAATCTTGAGTTTCTTAACTCAGCATGATTCTTCAAGAGCCTCTTCCAAACAACTTTGGACACTTGGAAGCTGTATTCCATTGAAGCAAACACAAAAATTGAGACATGAAAGGGAAGGGGAAAAGAATATAGACAAATTACACATACAATTAACATGAAGAAGATAGGCTAAACATACAGCAACTCCCCATCGGCAAGCAAATCAGCAATAGGCATCTCCTCATCGATTCTAAATTGCAGAACTTCTCCGAGCCATATTCTTGTTTGAGTCTATATGGGGAAAAACAGAATTTAAGCAGATCACTTGCTTTATAAAGAAAGACATAAGTTCCACTATGACAGCAAACCACGACAGAGAATCTGAGTAAGATGAAGAGGATAAAAATTCACTATTAAGAAAACCCTGGACAATACTCCTTAGGTCAGAAGTCTAGTTCATATCCTCTCTGAATAAAATAGGAAAGATCACTTTCTCACGGTGAAAAGAGGCATTCTTTGATAAAATAAATAGAATAAAGAAACCAAGAAGCAAAGTTCGATCGAATACCTGCAAGAACACATCGTCAAGCTCGCGGAAGCTGGACTCCGGCGATTCTTCGCTCACCTTCACTACCTCCGGCGAGCCCGTCCTCGTCACCCGCCTCATTCCACTTTCCGCCAAACCACCGAACAAGAGATCGCAGAGACGAAGAAAAGAGCACGCTCCTTTCCACTACCTTCCAATCGGCATTATCGCAATCCCCATAGCGGAGGGTTCGATGCCAGGAGGAGGAGGAGCAAGCACCTCCAAAAAAGTACGTTTTCTCATGCTAGCGTGTAATTCCCCGCTCGCAGACAAATGCACACTGATCTTTTCCCATCTCCTCCCGTCTCCTCCATCCGTGCTGATCCACAAACAAATCCGCAGGCTGCAGCCTCTTCCTTCCGCTGCTGTCCTCGTCCAAAATTTCAATCTTTTTGTCGCTTCCGCAAGATGAAACAATGCGCCACGCAGGGATTTCTTTGTCTTGTCCCGATTTTTTTTTACCGTCCTCACTCATGAAAACATTCTTCGCGGCTTGATCTAGCACCTGATGAATCTCGATGCGACTTGCAGAAACTTACCAAATTCTTGATGGTTCTTTGGATGCGTAGCGAGCACATTATCGTTGGACGGAGTGACATCCAGCGTGAGTCCAGGGCTTTCACTGTGGTCGTGTTGACCTCGCACTCCCAGTTCTCGACGCCGCCAAAGAGTGCCGGGCCGGGCCGGGTCGGGCCCCATGTGCGGGGTCCACTCAACCTACCCCCACCATCCTATTTCTTCGTAACAATAATGGAGACATAAATATAGCTTTTTGCCATATATACATATATAATTTATTCTATTTTCCTTTTAACCCTTCCAAGCAAAAAAGTAAAAAAAGTAACTATCCTATTTATACTAAAATATCAGTTAACTATATTAATTAAACAGCATGGCATACATTAAATATTAATTAAATTAATATGTTTAGCATATTTAAATTTAAACTAGTAAATTAAATAATTATTTTAATTATAATCAGTTTTAAATTGGATAAGATTAGAAGAAGATGAGATCGTTCTAATTGATAAATATTCTGTATAGAATAAGTGAGATTGAAATATATGGATATATAATTTAAAAAATAAATTAATTAAGAAAAAATCATGTGAGTTGTGCCTGTTCTTTGCCAATTTTAAATCTCCATCCATATAAAATAACAACTTCATGCATAGATCGTGAAGTTAATATTAATTTTTAGCTTGAATAAACTATTTATCTTAATTTAGCTTCGATAGAATTGCTTAGTTTTTTACTAAATGATGCGGATCAGTTGAACAAATTTATAAAGGAAATGATTTTTTAATTTTGGATGAATCATATAACTTTTATTCTATTGATTTAAAGTTGTTTAGAAATCTATAATTAATTACCAATAAAAATTCGTGACATGCATCTCAGGTAAACAATATTATTTAAAGTCATTTTAGAAATAAAAATTAATAATAATATTTCTACTGTCCTCTGAATGCTCATTTTTGGTACCTTTTTGAATCAATATTGTTTGAGAATATTATTTTTAGTATTCATATTTAAATTAATGTAATCAATAGTTTTGTGTTATTAAACCATTTAGTTCATTACGATCCAATCTCAAATAATTTATGCGAGTTGGTTTGAGATTTTATCAACTCATTTTTTTAAGACTCCTGCAGTCGGCAAGAGGAGGTCAAGTTGCCTACGAATTGAAAATCAATACCTTTCTCAAACTATGTAACCAAACGTATTTATAATAATTAAATAATACAAAAAGGAAATGCACAAGATGCTAGAGATTTACTTGATTTCATAATCAGAGGATTGCTACTCAAAGACAGTAGAACATCAAATCGTTGATACTCGTTCGTCGAAAGTGGAGAAGCCTGGTATACAAAATTTGTTGCTTAGAAAAGAGAAGTTC
>JBBPFQ010000044.1:3913841-3924470 GCA_037974815.1 Kaempferia elegans
CCACGCTCTGCTGACATGTGTTCGGATTTGTACGAAAACATTAAATGCGAAGATCCGAGGAATCATGCTGAGCACTTGGAAAATATGGGCGGCGTGCTTAGCATTAATTAATTGAAGAATGACTAATAACAGGTACAATTTTCGAGGGAATCATATGGCCGAGCCGTCAACTACTCAACCAGTAAATGGTCGGGTAGTCAAAAATCCTACGGCTGAGTAGTCAGTTATTCATCCAGCCAAATCCAATTGTCGGTCTGTTAGAAATCATACGGCCGAGTAGTCAGTTATTCAGCCAGCAAATTGTCGGTCAGTCGAAATTCATATGGCTAAGTAGTCATTCACCCAACCACCTGATATCTAGTCAGTCGGACACTAATCCTCCTTCGACTAGACTTTAAGGGGAAGCATGTGATCCGGGTGAAGAGAAGTCAGGTCAAGACTGGTCAACAAAGTAGCCAAGTCGGCGAAGCCAGGTCAAGAATGGTCAACAAAGAAACCACGTCATTTTCAAGAGAGGTGAGCAACTTGCCAACTGAGTGGAGCACTCGGTCGACCACCAGGAGGGGTCTCCACCCGAAAAGTTAAGAAGCAGGCTGACCATACCAGCTAGACAACGCGGCCGGTCAGACGGAGCAGACGAACAAAGCAATCAGTCGGATAGCTTATCCGAACGAGCCTGCTCTCCGCAATAGAAGTTATCGCTTACCAACTGTCCGGATTGTGTGTCCGGACGGACTACAAGCACAATATGCTCAAGAAGGGAATATACCTTCTCATTAGTCTTTTGAACGGCGTATCCGAACGGACTACTTTCTGAAGTGTCTTCGCAATGCATTGCCGATCGGAATGTCATCACCGATCGGCCCAAAAAGACAAGAGTTCTCTTTGTCGCTTAGTCCAACGAGATGTCAAAAGAATATTCCCTGAAGTGGACAGGTGTGATTCCTTATACGGGAGAAGTTTCCAGAAGGACATGTGCAGCCGTTAGGCGTAAATCACGGAGCCCAATTATGGAAAGCTCGTTAAGTAAAGGAATCAATCGTAACCATGTTTACCATAAAACGACGCTAGCTCTATAGGTATAAATATAGTCTCTCATAAGCATTATAGATGCGCAAAATTCTACATCTACACCAATTCATTTTTTCTTCATTGTCAGAGACTAATTTGAGCGTCGGAGGACCAAACAAGGGGACACCTCTCCTTGTTTGGCCTCTAACGTTTTCTTTGAGTTTTTCCTTGGACAGAGAACAGTTCTTCACTTCGTCGGCGATCTCCAAATCCACGTGGACGACAACTTTTTCGGTGTTCATCTCCCCACTCGCAGTCAGAGTTAGTACCATTTATGGGTGATGTGATGTTCCGATACAGCAATAGAATATTCTCCTTACTAGGACATGATAGTTATCAGAAGCACATCATCCAGCCTTTGATATGGCACATCACTCCTTCGTGCTATAAAAAACTCTGCGCTTGCGGGTCAAGGTAGGTTGTATGCTCATTACTATATTCACTCATATTTCCTTACTCAACTACTGTTCATCTTCCCTACATTTTTATATCTTTGGAGATCTAACTTGAGCCTCGGATTGGAAGGCCAGGGCAACCTGGTCTCCATTCTAACACCTCCCTCGCTCCTTTACTCCTGGCACTTACCGATAGTTCAGCTTTTGCCAATTTCAAACATGATCAAATCATTCAATACAGAACCAGTTGGTTCAATGGTAAGAAGGGTGACGAACACATCAAAACCACAAATACAGAATTCTCAATACAATTTCATACTCAAAATCTAGCTATCAATAATGCATAAGTACCTTGGCAGAGAAGAGCTGTAACTTCTACTTCTACTACGACTATGACGACTGTACCGTCTTATCCTGCTTGCTTCAGCAAGCTTTTCTCTCGTTGTCTTTCCAGCTCTCGCTTTTTTAACCGTCTCAGCATATGTGTCTTTCTGAACTATAGTACAAATCCATGAGCAGCTACATCATAAAGTTCTCGTATAATATGGATAAAACCTCATTATTACATTAAAGTCATTAACCATGAAATGCTGAAAGTAATATGTTTTGAAGAAAACCCCAGAATGAAAGAAATATGTTTCAGAGAACCCTAGGTACTTCCGGCACATGAATCTGAAACCTTACTCTGTTTATTGAGTCGTTTACTCATTATCCTATTGGGTCGTTCTTGAGGAGTTTCCTTTTTCTCGCACCGTTGAGTTTTTGAAAATCCCCCAATAGGAGTTTTGCTGAGTTTTGCAATTGCTGATGACGAGGAGCTAGAAGAAAAAGGAATAGACAAAACCAAGAAACCAAACAAGAAGCCAGGACAGATTAGCGTCTTTTAAAATATTTATCCACATAGTTACAAAGTCCAAAGACAAAAAAGATAAACTCATAGTACCGATGGCCTTAATTACCTTAGTCCAACTACTTTCATCTTAGAAATATACTGCTAATTTGAGAATGCATGTCATTGTCAGACTCTAGTAATTGATCCTATTATTCACACGACAGAGAATAGTTTGCCTACACTAATACGAATCATCACCTACATCTTCAGACTGCTACAACATGAAGTTAAATAACATCCTACCTCATTGTCAATGATTGTCACAACATTTTAGCAATCTTTTCTTGTTCAAGAGACAAAGAAGATGCAGGAACAACATGAAGTGCTTCAAGGATTCGATCACCAGATGGCCTGCAAAATGCACAAGGTTGGTGATTTGGGCCATTTGGCAAGTATCAAAAATTTAAGATTCCTCCAGGACTGGGGTTCTTCAAGTTCCCACGCAAGTCAGTTTCTCCACCAACCCCTGAACCCCATTATAATTGGCTTTAGGAAACCAGAATGGCCATCAGAATAAGCTGCAGCACAGAAAAGTTCCCAATCTAGATTTGCAAATATTAAAGGTCAAGTGCCCCGACCGGTTCATTGCATCAGCTTGCAATGGGATGATGGTGGGGAAATTCCTTCAAACGTTTGACCATCCAAATCATGTGTATCACCAAACTCTGTGATATACTCAATTTTCAGAGGCTTTGACTTGCTTAGATGCCCATTATCACCATGAGAACTGCGATCATGACGTCTGGACAATGAAGGTGAATAAGACCTACATCTGGATCGCAATCTATTGAAATAAAGGCAAAAGTTAAACAAAGGAGAATCTAACATTAATAAATACATTTTTTGGGGGAAAAGGCCATTTAATGCATATCTCTTGCTCCTGGGATAAGCTTCATATGTGGGACTTCTACGTGATTCTCAGTGTTTTTGAGGGATTCATTAACAACATAATTAGGACACTGATAAGGAATGTTAGCTGTATCACTTAGTTCCATAAAAATTCTGTCAATGAGTAATTACTGTGATTTCTACCTGTAGGGATCATGATGGGGAGCCCTTCCTATCATTCGTGCTACTTCATTTTCTCTTACCCTTTCCATTTGAGAGGCCTTCCTTCTATCCTTGCGACTCAATTTTTTCTGAGAATTATAAGACAATGAGTTAAAACAGGCCATTCATCATACAAGTATAAAATAATCATTTACTCACTATAGCAGGATCTCCTTTAATTATCTTCTTCTGTCTTCTCTCTTCCTCCATGACCTTTTTGTCCATATAGGCAAGCCAGTTATATCTCTTGATACCAAATTCTTTAGCGATAGTTGCCATCCTATCATCAATACTATCATCACCACTGAAGTCTTTCTCCTCATCATCATCTTCATCATCTACATCCTCATTTCCACTGTCAGCATTTTGGGATTCATCATGAGCATTCCCTTTGTAGGAGAACCCCACCTGTGAGTAAGAGCCTTTGCTTACAGAGGGGCTGTGCAGCCTGGGGACTATTACAATAACGATTTAATTTTAGTGCACATAATTATCATGTTAAAACATAAAAATCAATGTGGAAATCTCAAAAAGGATTCCTCAATGAAAACACAAATACTTATACAATTAAATAAACATTGCTACATGGTTATTCATCAAAATCATGAACTTGGCATAATACAAAAGGTTTTCAGGAAATATCAACATAAAAGCAGGTTGTAACAACTCACAAGATCATAAACATAATAGCAGTCTCATATCCTAGTGATTGATGTATATACTCTCCCATCAATCACAAACCATCTACAAAGGCTACCACAATAAACAAAGTGGAAGATGTTCGAATCTAGCTAATCGAATGCATTGAGAAAGTAACTATGTTTCTAAAACAATCCAAAATAAGTAGTCAAGAATAAGATATAAGAACATGATTGACCATAGATTTATGCCATCTCACATTGACGCACCGGATAACTATTGAATCCGTTGATTCGCATATGAATACCGGAAGCAACCTTCTAATCCCTATAGATTCAATAAAATACAAGGAAAAAGGAAAACCCACCGTTCAGATGGTGGAAGGAGACCGTGGCTAAAAATATTATTAATCCAAAAATTATCTCAAAACATTAAACAGGACACTCATATAGACCCAAAACCCTAATTACAATAAGCAAATACCAAAAATACCCTAAATACCATAAAAACAAAAACTACTAAAAATAGTAAAAAAGGTGTCCTGGCCTCTGAAAATGTCATAAACGATGTTTTTTGGATACCGTTATGGTTCAACCCGTAACAAATCTAGGTCTCTGAACCAACTTCGATTCAAGTTTGAGAGCACCTCGTTCTGATACCTAAGTCAAAAAATTATGGCCTTTGGAGGATTGTTGTGTTGAACCTGCATCATTCTCTCTGGGTGGGGAAAATTCACCGTCAAATTGTTGGTCACGTCATCATCAGAGGAATCACCATGGAAGAGAATCAAATGCTTCACATTAAAAACATTGACAATGCGAATATGACTAGGCAATAATCTCGAGCGGACCAATTTTCTTGGCTGATAATTTGCTGTAATCCACAGCAGCAAAACAATCCTTTGTTAAAACTACCCACACGAAGTCACCAATATCAAACTCTAAGTGTCATCGCTTTTACTCTGCTCTATTTTTCTACTTAAAATTAGAGATGAACAAAATGATTGTATACCATTTTATTGATCTCCTACAAGCAATCCACGAAGTCAGCTGTCCTACTGCGTACTAGACCTGTATAGGCAACAGTAACAAATACAGTTGACCACGAGGCAACCTTGAATAAACCACCCGGAATGGGTAAAACCAGTACTATGATTCACGACATGGTTGTGAGCATATTCCGCCTAACACAACTTCTTGTCCCAACTCTTCACATGGTCTCATACTACGCAATGCAGTAAGTTTCTAAGTGGCCTATTCACAATCTCTGTTTGTCCATTCGTCTGAGGATGATATGTACTACTAAAATTCAACTATGTATTAACCATCATCCATATGCTACGCCAAAAATGGCTAAGAAAATTGGTGTAGTTGGTAGATATCCCGAAAGAACATTTGTGCCATCATAACAACATTTGTAGTCTTCTTGCAAAGAATAAAATGAACCATCTTAGAAAATCTATCAACGACAACAAAGATGGAATCACAACCTTGTTGGGTACGCGGCAGGCCTAGCACAAAATCCAAGCAAATATCAATCCAAGGCCGAGAAGGGATCGACAAAGGCATGTACAAAACCGCGTTAGTGGTTGCCTCCTTAGAGAGTTGACAAATTTTGCACCTCTGCACGTATTTCTCTACTTCTCATTGCACTGTAGGCCAAAAGTAGGAAATTTGAACCAAATGCAACGTTCGGTCACGACCAACATGACCTTCACCGTGCAACTCCTTGATTATTTGCAAGCGAAGGCTACACTCAGAAATGCATAAATGATTACCTTTAAACATAAATCCATCATGCAGAAAAAAGTTGTTTTCTTTCCCACCCGTATGTCTTGTAGTATCACCGAAACATAAGTATCAGTACCAAACAAATCACAAAAAGAATCAAACCATGGCACCTCGACCTACACAGTAACTAAAAAGTTGTCCTTGCGACTTAAAGGCTTAAAGTATCTGTCATTCGATTAGCAACCCGTGTTTTATGTTTAACCACATAGTAAATTGCTCCAAATAAGAAACTCATCTCGCATGGCGGGGTGATACCTTGTCCTGCTAGTCTAGGTGTCTCAATGAATCATAATCTGTGTAGAAAACAAATTCTCTGTGGAACAAAGTGACTCTAATACCTCATGGCATGCACAACTGCATAAAATTCCACATCATAAGTACTGCAATTAAGTTTTGCTCCAAAAAATTTGTCCATGAAAAAATGTCGTGGTCTATCATTCTGATTGAGTATTGCACCAACACCAACATTGGAAGTATCTGTGTAACTTAAATGGTTGTGAAAATCTGGAAGGACTAAGATCGGTGTCGTTGTGAGTCATTCTTTAATCAATCTAAAAGTTGACTCTGCATCCTAAGTCCACTCAAATCTGCAACTCTTTTAACATTTTATTATAGGAGTCATAATGTTGCTGAAAGAAACAATGAAACTCCTATAAAATAAGGTGAAAACTTCTTGCTCCTGTTAAGGTAGTCGGTGTAGGGTCAATCCTTTCTACTTGTATCTTAATTTTGTCAACTTCCAAACTTGCTCCTGAAATCACATACCCTAAAAACAACACCTTAGGGGACATAAACACATTCTTCACAGCAACATAAACTTTTTCTTAGTGCGACACATTAAAAACCTCTCTCACGTGATGTAGATGTTGTTCTAGAGTTGCACTATATATCGGGAAATTATCAAAATACACCACAACAAATCTACCAATAAATGGCTACAACAACTGATTCATCACACACATAAAGGTACTAGGGGCATTGGATAAACTAAAAGGCATCACAAGCCACTCATACAACCCCTCCCTAGTCATAAAAGTTGTTTTTCATTCATCCCCAGGCGTAATGTGAATTTGATAATACTCACTCTTCAAGTCCAATAGAAAAAAAAATAAGAGCCATTCTAGAAACTGATACTTCACTTCCATTCTTAAGCCATGTTAATTTATACGGTTTGGGGTGATTTTCCATTTAAATATTTAATATGATATTTTCACAACTCACAGCATTGATCACAAAACGACATACTCTGTCCAGAACCATATTACTCCACAACTAGATTGAAATAAGAAAATATTAAAATACCTTAAATACCATAAAAATAAAAATTACTAAAAATAGTAAAAAAAAGTGTTTTGGCCTCCGAAAATGCTCTAAACGATGCTTTTTGGATATGAAATTCAACTGTTATGCGTTCCATCCGTAACAAATTTAGGTCTCTGAACGAGCTTCGATTCAAGCCTAAGAGCGCCTCGTTCTGTGACCAGAGTCAAAGTTATGACTTCTAGAATATTGCTCTATCGAACCCGCATCACACGTTCTTCTGCAATGGGACAAATCCTTCTGAGTGATCAAAATGATTGGGCCTTTGTAAAACATTCTCATGCACAAATGATAAGTGTATAAACAAAACAAAAAAAGGATTTTTGCTCATTACCAATAATATTCTTTTCTGGTGGCATAAAAGTAAAATTCAGGTTCTCAAATCTCAAACATGACAATTTTTGTCTCATGACTTTCGAGAAACAACATAACACCTAACCAAGCTAATCCAAATTATACAGATTACTTTTTTCTGTAGTATTTCCTAGATTTTCTTCACAAAGCAAAGCCTCCTTTTGTCAGGGCTATATGACTTGCCTGCTACATGTCAAGTACACTTAACTAGATCAACGTCTTTGAAAGAAAAACCGAAACAAGTAATTCTTGTACCTCTCAAACAGAAATGGAAGTGTGTTTTTCTCCTCCAACTCTTGGTGAACATGTTGCAAACCATCTTCATCAGAAACTGTAAAGAACTTCTTTATTATATATATGACCGTATCCTAAAAATTTTCAGATTATATTATAAAAACCCAAATTAATATAGACATCAGAATTTTTAAATTAACTGTAACATAACAAAATCTTAAAAAAAGATGATATGGGAGAGATAGCAAAAAACTACAGACATCCTCTACGCTGAAGTTTAATTAAATCCCGGTAACGCTTGAAATTAACAAACTCTTCTACTTCCTCCTCCTCCTCAGTTTTCTGTTGAAAATGATTATTACGGGAAGTATGATCTCGAACAAAATCAAGCAGTGCTCGGCCATCAAATCTGCTCAGAAAAAGAAGAAAAAAAGTCTATCATGGCTGGCAACATTATGTGATTAAATTCATGAAAGTATTCACCTATCAATCAATATATCTTGCTTCCCATTCCATGGTATCCTACAACAAGAACAATGATGGAAAAGAAAGATTAACTAAAAGAACTGAAATATTCAAAGAAACTCATAGAAATACAAATGCATCAAGATTTCAACTAGAGTAGTTGTTATGTTGCAACTAATTAAATTATGAACAGCATTACAGCAATGACAGTAGTGAAACAGTAAAAAGTTCTCTCCCCAGTTATTACCTAACAGGCAACTGATCTCGCATTTGGACCCAAGAAGTAAAATAGCTATTCTACCTTTCATATCAGTCATCACAAATTAGATTCTTGCATCAAGAGCTTAGAAGTCATAACAAGTCATCTAGATTTGGTATAATAAGTAATCAAGTTTTGGAGAACCGCCAAATGCAATAGATCTGTGACATATACACATTGTGAAATATAAAAGCTAGCTAGGAAACTGTAACAACTGGGAGACAACATTTGACTTTTAGACTGCAAGACAAGGAAAATGTTGGGGACTCCCTGTTAAGCGCTCATTGAGTGCGAGAGTTGGAACATTGTTTCTAAATGCAAAGTGAAAGCACAGGCTTTAATAAGCCATTCTATGAAGGGTAAAGACTTGATTTTTTAATATGGAATCTTATAACTAAAACAGAATTGCTAAATTGAGTTGTCAAATCCAATAGGAAGTAAACAGAGTTTCTAACATGTGGTCATGATTTATAAAGAGCAGACCGCATGAAGGATGCCACGCTAGCAATATTCAAAAAGCAGTTATCTATTGGGAGAAGTTAATCTCAACAATTTCACAACATCACAAAATTAGCACTCCTAGAAGCACGAAAAAAAAAAGTTTGTAAAGAATGTTAAGGATAATCCCACACAATCAGCGCAATATGCGGATAATCCCACACAAGAAGCTCAAAATCAGGGATCATTTGATTTGATATTATCTAGCTACAAATCAGAGATTTTAATTTAGTGTGATACCGTTTATATCTTGTAGATACCTTTTACATTTATTTCCTTTCTCTATAAAACATTGACAATGTACAGAAATCAAGTAGTGAAATACAAAACACCAATTTTGGTTCATCCTCTCTTTTTCTCTATTGCTTTCTTACTAAGTTAATGCAATTCCTGCCAATATCAACTATGGCAATTATAATGGCAAAGCCTAATCGATCACAAAGGCGGCGCTTTCCATATCACATCGCACAGATTAAATTTTTAACACGGAAGAGAGACGAAGTTTTTTTTTTTTTTTTACACGGAAGAGAGACGAAGTTGCATGCCTCTAATTACATTGAAAAACAAACATTACACATGAAAGAACCAAAGAATCAAACCAAACGAATAATACGAATCAAAGGAAAGGTGCGGAGAACATACAGTCAGTGCTGATCCTGCGCAGTTTGGTACAAGCCGTCATCGCGGGGGAAGCGGCACCTGGTCCCGGCTACCTGAAGCAACTGCTGGGAATCACCCCGACGCTTGGCGAGGTAGACGGCGCGACGCTGAGCCCGCTTGCGGGCCGCGTCCATCAGGTCATGACCTTCCTTTCCGACCTCCGCGCCTCGTGCCACATCCCTCCTCTCTTCCACTCCAGTGCACCGCAGAAGTTCCCGAGAGACCCGAAAACGAACCCTAGAAATTACGACCCGGACAGAAGATACACCGTGGAATCATGACGATGATGATTCGAAAAGCATTGCATCTGGTTTGGGCGAACGCAGGCTTCTCTGTCACAACTGGAAGGCAATGGAATTTACTTGCCCGACGAGTGGACTCAATTAGAATTACGGATAAATGGGAATTTCGAATAATGATGAAATTTTTATATTTAATTATAAATTTATAATAATTAGGTAATTATATATGAATATTTTTATATATGAATATTTTTAAGAACACCGTGACTTCTGAACGTAACGTCTCGACTTCATTGATAATTCAATGGTAGTGTCGCGAGTGAGAATTGAATTTTAATTATTTGCTTAATGTATCATCTTATCTTTTACTGCCGTAACAAATTATAACAAATTTTAGAGATTTGGTAGTAATTATAAAATTATAGGCGTTGAAAATAGTATAGCAAAAAGATAGTTGAGAAATTATTCAGGTGAAATGAACGTTTTTGCTATCGTCTAGGTTGACTAGGTCGTCTGAGGGTCTTTGGTCAATGCTCCCTATAAGCAGTGATCGCCCCGGTTTCTAGCATTCCGATGCTTGGGGCGGGTCATATAAATATGTAGTAAGTGTTAGGATCGATACCGGAGCTAGAGGGGGGGTGAATGACTCCGTTTACTTTCGTCGATGATGATATGCAGCGGAAATACACTACGCAAACTAGACAACGCTAACACAAGGATTTACTTGGTATCCACCTCACGATGAGGTGATTAATCCAAG
>JBBPFQ010000044.1:3954423-3967473 GCA_037974815.1 Kaempferia elegans
ACTCTTGGGTGTTCCTCCATTGTTTTGTCCGTGTGGATACAAATAGAGGGGAGTTTACTTGACTCCCTTGAGATCCGGCAAACCTTTTGGACGAGCGGGATAAGCGAAGGGCACGCTTCGAAGGTATAACTCTTATTCAAGTAGATCTAAGGTAGATCTAGGTTTAAACAAATACAAGAAAATGTTTTTATAATTTTTCGCACGGATCTTCTTAGGACTTCCGGGGTTTCTGTAATGCAAAAAGCGATTTTTGCGCACCGGAAAGTCCAACATTTCAACCTCACTTTTGGATCTTGAAAAAGGACGATAGAGATTATTTAAAAAGAAAATTATTAGCTTGTGGCCTCCTAACATGGTTGCACTCTATTCAGAGTCTGGACGAGACATAATTGGCTAATCGGGTCGTTAAAACCCCAGATTTAGTCTATTAACTTTTTCTTTTATTTGTTATAAACTTTTTTTAGATTAGTTTTCCTTTCTAAATGTTTGTTTAGATCTTTTATATTTATTTTTAAGAATTAGCTTTCTTTTACTTTTTCTTTTTTTCCTATTGCAACCCTTTTTTATTTCGTAGGTTATTTAAGAAGGGTTAGGGCTCTTATAAAGATGAGAAGATTTTGGTTTAATAATATTTCGACTGTGCCGTTATTTTTTTTATTTCTTAGAATTCCTCTTCGAATCAATAGGTTTTAGAAGGTTGTTTCTGGTATTCGTGTGCAAATCAACAGATTCAATAGCCTGTAAGATAATTGTTATTCTGTCCGGTGTCAAAAATTAATTTTGGTAACCAATAAATTGATAGGGATAAAACGGCTATTTCGCGAGTAGACCATCGTTTAATTTCTTAAGTGAGTGAGAAATTAATGTCTAATGAAGGGTTGATCTGATATGATCGGGCAGAAGTTTGACTCACACATGAGCTGGATTCATAAATAAATGAGATTGATTAATAGATTATTCATTGTGATATTAATTAATTAATTAATATTTACAATAGAATAATCAAATTAATCAATTGAATTAATTAATGATAAGTTTTAAGTGAAAAGGTTTAAGGGAAAGACACACCTCATGTCTTTTCACCTCTTCACATCTTGGAAGAAACCTTTCACTACATGGGAGTAATCCTTTAGCCTTATAAAACAAACCTCATTTCTTTCACTCAACACACTCAATTCTCAAGTTGTGAATTCTCCTCTTGAGTTCTCTTTTCCCTTGCCTCTCCTAAAAGTATCAAGCCTTCGAAAGTTCGACAGGGCTCGAATGCTCCTATTTCAAGACGCAAGTCGGTATATCTTGGGAGACAATTGCCAATAAATCGTAAGCACCTGGGTGGGGCAATATCGTCCTAAGGAAAGAAGATAGAGCCTTCACCTTGACCTTATACTTTTATTCGTAGGGATAAGCCTACCTAAAGAGGGTGTGTCGATATCCAAAAAGATAACTCTACGACCAACGAGATTAAGTCGGTAACGACAATACCATGAAGGGTATGTCTATTACATGAAAGAGTGTCTCGATAATTGAAAGGGTGTGTCGAGAGTATAAACGGGCCAAGTTCCACGTCGTCATATCACGTTCCACTAGTTAAAGTCATCGACCTATTGCCGAGCTGACTAAATAGGCCCAAATTGTTGGATCGAGATCAAGCAAATCCATATCTCCATATATAAAAATATCAACAATATTGCTTTAAGGAACCCCCTAGATACAGGTTAAACTACATGCCTCGCAGTGAACATGTGACGTTTCTCCAATAGGATGCATTAGAGGTGTAAGTGAATCAAAAGCATCTTATACTAATTCTACAAGATTGTTTCATAAATACATAAAAACAATGATACATCATCTCTATTTATGGAGACAATGCAATAGGTTATCTTTTTTTGATAGGTATATATGTGAATGTATATATAAATCAAAATGTACAAAATAAGTCTCGAGTGTTACTCATGCTTGATACAACATTAGGTGTGAGTATATAGCTAAAGACAGAAACAAATGCACATGTACCCTCTTGAAGATACTCTCTATATCTATCCGAACCCTCTCAAACAAACAACTATGTCTATATCATAGAAGAAATAACAAGGTAATGAGCCTCACCAAACCTGAGTCCCATGGTTGGAATGCATGAAGACTCAAAGCATTCTCTATAAGGGGGATATGCTAACACGTATGTAGCCACTCGTTGATCCGTCTCCAAAGCTCTGTAACAGGAGCACACCAAAAGAACTACTGTGTCTCCTGAAGGTCGCAAAAGTGTAGCTCCGGTCCTTCAAGTACTCCTATTTGGCTCTTGTAGGGAGGCGCCCATGTGCAACCATCCAGAGTGGCATTATATAGCTAGGTTGTAGGTAGCTACTCCATACTGTGCCGGTCCAAAGCTTCTTTAGACTTGGTCTCCAAAAGAAGTTACACGCCCGACTGACTCCACCATCCATCCTATCAAACCAATCTGCCATCATCTTAATGGCTCCCTACGGAGTCCTAGCAGCAGCCAAGATAAGATCTTGTATCTGCCTAAGCCTCTTGATTAGAGGAGAGTCTGTGTGCTTCGACAGCCAAGTCCATAGATCAATTTTGAGGCATGTATAATGGAACCATTGAATCCAAAGTGCATCCTGCTTCTCCCATATCCACAATAGGACCTTAGCTAGAAAGGCTACTTTCCATTCACGTAAGCCTCAGAATCACACTCCATCCTCATCCTTAGGTTGACAAATGTCGGCCCAAGAGATAGTGAAGTGCTTGAAAGTCCACATAAATCTCTGATATGACATAAATCTAATCAATAACTCCATATGGTAATCAGAGCTCTGAGAGTTAGAAACACTCAACCCCTTTGACACAAGTAATGGGATGTGGTTGGATGCTCGAAGCTTCACGGCTGACAAAAAAGTCCCTAAATATCAGAAAGGCAAGTGACCCTCCTTAAAGGGAAAGCAGGTCAGCTCTTGTAGTCAAATCCACCCTAGTGATATAAAAATGGACTTCATCCTATTGGTCGAAAGGCCAATCATCCCCTCAAACTAAAGTAAACAAGATATCAACACCATGATGGATGAAGTATCACTTCGAGAAGATAAAAAGAGATCATTTGTGTAAGCTATAGGATCTAATCATATGCTAGAGGGGGGTGAATAACGTTTAAGATTTTACAAGTGATAAATAACAATTTTAAACCAAAAATACAAAGTGTGTAGTAGAAAAATAAAACTAATTTGATTAACCAAACCAAGATTAACTAACTAAACAAGATATGTAAATTAAAGAATACTTGAGAAGGCTAACATGCAAGATTCCACAAGCATTTTAGCTTACAAGATTAGTAGAGTACTTTAGCACAAGAAGTATGCAATAACTAATTGAATATTTACACAATAAGCATGCAAAAATCAATATAATGTTATGTAGAGAATAACACGCACAATTAAATTAAAAGTTTATTTTTATTTAAAATCTCTCCTTTCTAGAAAGCCTCTAGATGCAGAGAAACCCATTAAAAATAATCTAGAAAGTTAAAGCACAATTAACTACACAATGTATGACAACTAAAATAAATAAAATATATACAAGCCCTAGTTGGCGATTGAAGTTAAAATTCACAAGCGCAGAACACCAACATTGGAGCACAAGAATAGATTTCGAAGAACGACATCGCTTTAAACATGTGTATTGTCTTCAAAACAATACCTCGAGCCTCCTTTTATAGAGTTCATGTCAATGTTGGCATGGCATAACTCGGGTCGATCAAAACCACTCCAATCGCCTAGATGTTGCTGCTGCAAATTCTATCTCGTAAATGATGTTTTCTGTGGTTTTCGGTTGCCTGAAATCCTTTCGACTACCCAGAGCTTGGTCAAACTCTGATCTTGACAGATCGTTGAATATAGTCAACTCCAATCGCTTGGAAGCTTTCACCGATTGTGATAACCAACATTTTGATACATTATTTTAGCTCTTATACTCGTCATTTATATTCTCTCATATGGTTAAAAGTTGCTTCATATCATGTATTACGAGTTTAGATTGATGTGGTCTTTGATGCACATTCTCCTATATTTGTGGCATTAGATCTAAATATATGATATGGTTTTGTATGAGATCAAGATGAGCTATGGACTCGAGGTGAACCAAACCAATTTTAGCCCAAGTAGTCATCAAGAAGAAGTTTGGTTTAATTAGGAGTTTGGTTCATTTCAATTGAAGATGGTTCACATTCAAATGAAGCTTGGTTCAATGGATAGTTGGTTCATCTAACCCAATCAATGGGTTCACTTCCTTATGGAGCCAACCAAGATCCAAAAAGTGGAGCTCCAATTCAATGTGGATCCAAACCCAAGCAACCTCATTCCAATGCTGATCGGACATAACTCATCTCCTCATCCCCAAATCCAGATCCACATGAGAAGCGATAGGAACTCATCTGAATTTGACTATCTTTTTTCCTATATCGTGATCTCTCAACTATTACCAACACATTTCCTCACCACGACCGATTCCACCACCACCGACGCACCATGGTCAACAAGTTTCCCTTCCTCCGACCATCACCCTTCTATCTCCATCTCCATCTCCTCCCTCAATTGGACCACTACACCATCGGCTTCCTCATCGCCACTCCTCCTCTGCAAGCAATCACTAAAAGGTAAAGGGGATCTCCCTTACTCCGGCCATCATCGGCCATCTCATCCAACAATTGCAACAACTGGCACCTCCTCTTCTTCCATTCACTGAAATCTGATAGCAAATGCCATCCCTTCCACCATCGGCAACCATCCTAGCAAGGTGGAAAGGGGTTTCCCTTCTACCTTCGGCAATCCTCATGGCATCATCTCCACATCACCAGTAGCTCCCAACTATAGGATCATAGCACACGTGAGAGGGGGTGAATCGCCAAACTTAGGTACATTGTCAAACATAGAAACCATAGAGGTTGACTGCACCAACACCAACCTCCCTCACAACGAACAACATGTTCCTTCTTCCATAGTCGGCCACACCTCACCTCCATGGCAACCCCTAAGTTCGATCTCCCAGTCGCCACTAACAATCTTGGGTTTATCTCTTTGATAAGTTGTTTTGATCATTTAGTTGTTTGATAAGTTAATTTGTTGTTGGTTGAAGATTGATTATAATGAGCAAAAGAGGGATAAAAATTGATATCGCTCACTTTAAGCAGCCAGTATCGTCAATCCCATTGCAAAATAAAGGCAGGTAAATCACGCGGGGAAGGGGAGCATTTTATCCTAGTGTAGTGACCCATTACATGAGGAGGTTAGGCACCCAACGAGGCATTTACACCTGCTGGGAATTGACTCCAGATCTATTTGAGCAAATACTACAAGTACCATGGGGGTGATTGTAATGTATTTAAGCTCCATGATTAAGAAATCATGCATTTAGTCTCAATTCATTGATGCTCGTCCTGTGTTCGATGTAATTATTGGAGCAATCTAGGTACCTGGGTATTGATGTTTGGGCAAAGGTTTAAGTTATGTTTGTTTTTATATTTGATGTATGTTTGTGAGCGTGCAGGATACAGGTACAACAAGGAAAGTCCAAGTGTGATCTTGGCAAAGGCGGAAAGTCCAAGTAGAGTCTTGGTGGTTTAAGTCCAAGAGGGAACTTTAGCAATATAAGCTCAAGTGAGAATTGACAAAGGAAGACCAGACAATAAGGATCGAGGCCAATGAAAGCACCTAGAAGGCAAGGCGCAAAGAATGGGGAGGAAACCGAGGAACGTCAGGCTGAACGAAGATGGCTTGAAGGCTAGGTCTAGGTTGGTCAGCAAGGAAAAGTGCTGAGGGACTGTACTCGGGAGTAAAACCTTAGTTAGGATTGACCAGTCAACTAATGGTTGTATAAGTCAATTGGTGGGCAATCGACTGTGCAGTCGACTCCGAGCGAACAGAATATTTTTATTCACACATCCCATAGAGGGCAATTGACTGGTGCATGTGGAGCAATCGATTGGTTCTGGCACCAGTCGATTGACAACGAGTTATTGGGATGTAGCAGTCATATTTCCATGAAGGTCAATCGACTGATATACTTATCAGTCGACTGGTGGCAAAGTGTTTCTACCTGAACTCTATTTAAGGGAACTCGAGAACTTTGAACAAGGTTGATGAAATAAGCTTGGTTAAAGTCTATTAGTAGTCTCCAGAGCTTTAGGACGTTTCATGTGCATCCGAGAGGATTCGAAAGGGTTGTGGCAAGGTTTCTCCACCTACAAAAAGCTACATGAGCTAGCCGGAAGTTTCCGAGGAGTCATCGACCGAAAGATCGGGATTATCCACCTTACGGACAATTGTGGAGTAAGAGTGTCATCTCCAAACTACGTAAGCAAACGTGTTAGAGGTTGCTTTTTTGTTTTTAGTTTAGGTTAACTTCCTTTATTGTTTTGGTATTCCGTTGTGCACTAACAACGTAGAAAAAGAACGTGGGTGATCAACGTAACCGGTGTCAAGATCCTAACAAGTGGTATCAGAGCAAGTTGCTCTTTGCTGGACTCACCGCCAGAAATAGCACGGCTAGATGCGTGCTAGAGGAGGAAGATGGACTCAGAAGGTCCTTTGGGATGGGACACAAGGATTTAACATCCATACGAGGTCAAAGATTTCAATTATTGGAAGTCGTGCTTGAAGACATGGTTCCAAATGGAGTGGGACCATTAGATAGTGTTGGGAGACCCCTTCAAGGCTCTGACGAACAAGAAGGGGAAGCATCTCCGACCTCGATATTGGATCGAGGTGCAAAGGAAGCAATCGGATGTGGATAAGGAGGTAACAAGGATTTTAGTTAACTTATTATCTACTAATGTGTTGTCGAGTGTAGGTGAATACAAGAACGCAAGTGAGAGTCGATATTTTGTGTTATTTGTTGATGATTTTAGCAGGTATACTTGGGTTTATTTTATGAAGTCCAAGTCAGAAGTGTTCAGTCATTTCAAAAACTTTAAGGAAATGGTAGAGACTCAAATGAAGAAGAGAATTGTTACTTTCAGAAGTGACAATGGTGGAGAGTATACTACACGGCAGTTTAAAGACATACTGAGAAGAGCTGGAATTTATCACCAGCTAACTGTTCCTTACACTCCTCAGCAAAATAGAGTAAGCAAACGAAGGAATAGGACTATCCTAGGCATGGCAAGATGCATGCTACATGAGAAGTCCTTACCAAAGTTTTTGTAGGGGGAAGTAGTAAACACTACTGTCTATTTGCATAATCGAACGGAGTCTAAAGCTATGGAAGAGAAGACATCGTACGGAGCATGGTTTGGTGAGAAGCCACAAGTGAGACATCTCAAAGTCTTCAGAAGTCCATGTTATGCTTGGGTTCCAGAGATTAAAAGAGACAAGTTGGACAGTAGAGCGGAAATTTGCATTTTTGTTGGTTATAGCCTACATTCCAAAGGCAATAGACTCTACAGTGTTGAAAGCCAGAAGATTATCGTGGCAAGAGATGTCAAGGTGGATGAGAATTCCGTATGGAATTAGGAGGATAAGAAAATTGTCCACACTAACGTCTGTGCCGAATGTCATGCAGGATGAAGATGAAGAAGATGAGGAAGTGAACCAACTATAATTAATTTTGGAGGAAGTCGAAGATGACATTCCAGTAAGAGGAACCCGAAGCCTCTCGGACATCTATGAAAGATGTAATATGGTTGTTGAAGAGCCATCTTGCTTTGAAGAGGCATATGACATTCTTGAATGGAAACGAGCAATGCAACAATAGCTTGAGATGATAGAGAAGAACAGAACTTGGAGTCTAGAGGACAGACCAAGCAGCAGGAAGGTTATACGAGTGAAGTGGATATACAAGCTAAAGCTCAATCTAGTTGAAAGTTTGAACAAGTATAAGGCTAGGCTGGTTGTCAAAGGTTATGCTTAGAAGGAAGGAATAGACTATTCTGAAACTTTTGCAATAATGACTAGGTATGATACCATACGGCTTATTTTAGCTTTGGCTGCTCACTATTCTTGGAAAATCTATCAAATGGATGTGAAGTCTGCATTCTTGAACGGCGACCTCTAAGAAGAAATATATGTAAAGCAACCAGAAGGATTTTACAGAGAAGGTGAGGAGGAGAAGGTGTATAAGTTGAAGAAAGCATTGTATGGCTTAAAACAAGCATCAAGAACTTGGTATGCAAAGATCGACAACTATTTGATCTCGCAACGATTCAGGAGGAGTTGGAATGAAGCAACTCTCTACATCAACAAAAAAGGTGAACAAATACTCATAGTCTCTATATATGTTGATGATATTTTGATCAGTGGGAGTTGTCAAGTTCAAATAAAAAAGTTCCAAGCTGCTATGGAGGAGAAGTTTGAGATGAACAAGCTTGGAGAGTTAACTTATTTTTTAGGATTAGAGATCCACAGACAAGATAATGGTATTTTCTTACATCAACCAAAATATCTCATGCAAGTTCTAAGGGCGCGCAACATGGAGAAATGTAAGCCAATGTTCACTCCTATGGTTTATGACTGAACTGATGATACTAAAGAAATGAGTTTGGCTGACACAACAAAGTTTCGAAGTCTGATCGACAGTCTACCATACTTAGCACAAAGCCGACCAGATATCATGTTTGCAACAAGCTACCTATCCAGATACATGACCAATCCACTACATGAGCATATGATAAAAGCGAAAAGATTGTTGAGATACTTGAAGGGTACCAACAACTATGGAATATCATATAGCAAGAAACCTGAGGATAGAAAAAATGAGAAGGTTGTGTTGTACGGGTATTCAGACAGTGACTAGGGCGGCTCAAAGGAAGACATGAAGAGCACCTCAGGGCATTGCTTTAGTCTTGGTTCAGGGATGATCACTTGGAACTCTAAGAAGTAAGAAGTTGTGGTCCAGTCTACTGTCGAGGCTGAGTATGCTGCTGCAACAACTGCTGCAAATCAAGCCATATGGCTTAGGAAGATGTTCAACGACTTAACCAGAATCAAGAAGCAGCAACACTAGCTAATTTTGTGTGACAACAAGTCTGCCATTGCAATAAGTCAGAATCCTACTTTTTATAATAGAACAAAACACATGAAGATCAAGTTCTATTATTTGAAGGAAATGGAGAAGGAAAAACAGATACACATGGAGCACATTTCAACTGAAGAAATGGTGGTAGATGTTCTCACGAAACCTTTGTCAAGAATAAGGTTCGAAAAGCTTAGGGAGAAGCTTGGCGTAATTCACAACCCTGATGTCAAGGAGGAGAATGTTGCATGTGACATCAAAGAGCAATCAAAGCTTGCAAAGTGATGCATGCACCAAGAGTTACAAAAGCAAAAAAGGATTTTAAAGTGGTGATTTAATTTGGAATCTCTTAGAGTGCCATCATTTAATTTTGTAACTATATATTTAATATTATTAATTATTAAACCTTTTCAACTTCTTGATAACTTGGTATAAATATCCCATGAGGGTGCTTGTAATGAATAAGTTCAATTTGTGAGTTGTAATAGAGAATTATTATTGCAACTTGAATATATTTTGTTCCTTCCTTTCTCTCTGCACCTCCTCTACACTCAAGCCTCCATCATTTTCTTCCATCAAACTCTTCTCTTTCTTCTCTTTCTTTTTCATGTTTGTTATTTCTTGTATGTCTTGTCTCATTGCTCCACATGATCTCTTTCTCTCTTCCCCTTCTTCCGCATTAGAGGTTGAGGTGTTGCCCCCCTTCTCTGCACAACAAGCATGTTAAAAACGGCCCTTTAGAAAAAGTTTTATGGAAACTTGTTAATGGCAATAGCCTAGATGCAATGGTGGAGCTAGCCCCAGTGATTTACCCAGGCTGTGGGCCACGAGCATCGATGTTGACGCTGCCATTTTGGACTAGCCTCCTCTTTCCATCGATGTTGACGCTCTCACCTGAGCTAACCTTCTCTTTTCGACGATGCCGACCTGGGCTAACCTTCCCTTTTCCTCATTTTTTTTCTTCTTCCTTCTGAATAAATTTATTTCACATCCCCATTGAACCCCTGGGCTATACCCGGGTAGCCACATATGTGGCTCCACCCTTGCCTACATGCAAGGATTACCATGATGAATTCATGCCTAAAGATTGGCTCGCGGTGATCTAGCAATGGCCGATGGGCTTACGAGTTACGAGTGATCGGTGAGCTCATGACTGAGCTTGCAATGGGCGATGATCCTCTCTGTCAACCTCTGTCGATCTTTTTTTGATTCCGTCATTTGGCACAAACCTTGCAACTCGCACTCTACTCAGTCTACCTCAATTAACAGTAACCATATGATGTGATGCATCATCACCTACACTGAAAAATACTAATTCCTTCGCCTTCTTCCTGCAATTCCAAAACAGTTCCTGTTTAGTTGACAGATTCAGTTGTTCTTTTATGATCCACTTCATGCATCATCAAACCGTTTCTGCCTTCATAATTGTCCTTTGCATCTTCAAGTTTTTGGAGAACTCGATTGGATTAATCCCAGCTTTTGAAGATTCAACCTTTTTATGATGCATATGAAAGAATGAGGTTTCAGTTGCTTGCATGATCACCACGAACTTTTTCAGCTAACAGTCGGAATCAATCCGCGGAGGTGACTTTGATTGGGTTTATTCACTCATGGAGAAAGACAGAAGGAAATGGGAGCTGAAAGTTCGTTTGGTGTTCATTAGTTCTCATCAAGGAATTGACTTTTCCTATATTTAACCAAATCATTTGGAAATCAGTGAAAATATGAGAATCTAGAAGAGAAGTTCTGTACTGCTGCATTATTATTATATTTTCACCCTCTTTTAGTCAAATTACATGGTCTGTATATTAGATAATAAAACTGAGACTATTAAACTTTTTTTTTCGAAAAAAAAAAACTTATTAAGGAAGCCCATTGAGATTTAGGTTTATGTGAGATTGGGTTAAAGTTTATTAAGGAGGCCCATTGAGGGAACTTTCACCAAAGTTCTATGGCTATGTTATCTATTAGATAATTCTAAAAAAAGGTGTTTTTTTTGGTATTTTATCTTTCATTTTCTAGTCAACATGCTTCCTATCGCATAAATCAGAGTTTAAGGGGTTGACTATGTTGACCTAAAATTTATACTTTGATTGGGCACAAATGATTTGGGCAAGAGAAGTCCTTTGAGTAATTATATCACTTATCCTATCTAATATTTTAGAAAGTATGTAAATTAGTGACTTCCATGAAATCATTACCCACTCTGAAGCATTCATATATCATCTCATGGATAAGTCAAAGCTACTACTACCTCAAGTGCTTTGACATTTATAAAGTATACACCAACAAGCTCAAGTGCTTGTTGACTTACTATGCACAAATGCAACTTAACTTGTTAACCTACACATAATGAGTTATTAAATAGGTTTACAAAGTTATTGCTCTTCCTTAATTATATTATCTAAGCAATGACACTTCATCCAGCCACTAAAATGTAGAAGAGAAGAAGAAAAAAGTCAGCTCATGAGCAAGCACTAACACTCCATCTTGTCCGAGCTGATTTTATTTGAGTTTTGTTGCGGTGGATAATCCTGGGTCAAGGAAGTCCACTGACATAGTGGTTCGAGTCATGATGGACCAAGATAATCAATCATACAGTTCAACCGAACAGGCTAACCAAACTGATCCGTCATCCGACCGGCCCCCGGGCGTTTTTTTGTTTTACTCTGAAGTAGCCCAGTTAGGAGCTGAGCGGTTTGAATCAAAGAACTGGCATCAAGCTCATAAGTGTCCGATTGGACAACAAAGATAGCCACCCGATGGGAAGACCGGTCAACGGAAGAATCAAGTTTTTAGAAAGACCAAATTCATCCCTACCTACAGCGGGTTGGAAGCTGACCGACCACGAAGTCTGGTCGGGCAAGGAAGGGGACTCGGTCGATTGGTAGAGCTAGGCGAGAATTCCTTAGCCGAAGGGCCTAACCTACCCCTTCTATCACCTAGTGTAACTGTCGTCAAAAGATCAATAGTGAGAGGAAATGCTCTCCGCAACCGATACGACAGAAAGCTTCTAAAGCCTACTAAACACAAAGGCTATAAGCTTAATTATGAAAAGGTGTCAGAATGACAAAATGATTTATACTTTTCAAGAAGTGCATCGAGATTTATGAACACGAGAAATACTAACACTATAAAGGGGGCTCTACCCACAAGCGCAATTACATGTAACACATCCATAAGCTTCACACCTCCTACTGTCTTCTCTCTTATACCGATCATCTAACTTACCGGCGCTAGGGACCTTTTCCCACCTATTAGTCGGTCTTTAATGCGTAGGTTCGTTGAGCCCTGGGTTGTTCTCCTTAAGGCCTTCATAAGGTTAGTCGGTCTTTAATTGGTAGATTCGTTGAGCCCTGGGTTGTTCTCCTTAGCGCCTTCAGAGGGTTGCTCTGGGTTGTTATCCTTCAAGGCCTTCAGAAGATCAACCTTGATGAGAATGACACAACGACACTCGTTTTGCGCGTCCCAGTAACCATCTTTTCCGTTCACACGATCAAATTTAGACTCCGTTTTCGGTTTACACAGTTCGGTCAGTAAGAGAAAGACTAGTTTACTTGAAAAGATTGAGTACACTGTGCAGTAATTTCTTTAAAAACAATCTAAACAATATCGATCAAACAACAGTTTGCAATGAACACAGACCTTTTGATGTAAATATATATCAAACAGCAGAGATTTATCAGATCACGATATACACGAATGAGAGTTATGAAGATCGAGATGGCAGACTTCATGGTTTTGCCTCAAAAAATCAGCAAACCATGAGGTTTTACTGCATCACACTGCAACAATTTCTACTACTGCGCGCTAAGAATTAGGCCACGAGCGTGATGCTAATCCGAGGAGAGAATGGAGTCCCAGTCGATCTCCCACGATGGATATTTGCGCAGCATAAAGGTTTCCGACTCGTCCCACGGTGCCTCGGTGAAGTCCAAGTGCTGCATCGCCGGCCTGGCGGCTGACGAGTCGTCCTCCTCCTCGCCCCACGAGGAGGAATCGGACTTGTTGTCCTCGGTGCTCCCCTCGCTGGCCGCCGGGCACGGC
>JBBPFQ010000044.1:4154684-4165939 GCA_037974815.1 Kaempferia elegans
CAGATCGATTAGCTGCACCAACGGTGTGGCAGCTAGTGGTTAGGGAACTGCGACAACGGTGTGACAACTCCAGATGGATTAGCTGGACCAACGGTGTGGCAGCTACTGGGTCGGAAACTGCGACAACGGTGTGACAGCTCCAGATGGATTAGCTGTACCAATGGAGTGACAACTACTGATCGGGAACTGCGACAACGCTGTGGTAGCTCCAGATGGATTTGCTGCACCAACGCTGTGGCAGCTCCGGATGAAGTAGCTGCGACAACGCTGCGGCAACTCCGGATGGATTAGCTGTACCAACGGTGTGACAGCTACTGGATGGGGACAACTTAATTCAAGCTTGACCTAATATGCATATATATATATATATATATATAAAAGTGTTACGAGTTTTTTTTTTATGCCCCTGCGGCTAGTAATTTGAAAATGGACAGTGGGCGAGGTGGTTTTGCGACATTTTCTGGACACAAATAGGTTCGTCCGCCATCGCGATTATCCCCAATCCGATGGCCATTGGCTGGCGGAAATGGGGCCCAGAGTCGCAATTTCACATTTATTCGTTACACTCTAATGCTAATGATTACACAGGCCAAAACCAAACTTGCGCTGCAATTTTCCCTCTGCTGATTGATTGATTACCTCCCTCTATACGCCTTTTATCACCCCCTCTCCTATCTCTCTCTCCCCTCAAAGTGCTACAGTTGTCTTCGTCTTCTTGCCACCATTGTCTTCATCTTCTTCCCCCCCTCCTTCTTCTCTCTCTATCTCCTGTTTGGAACTTGAACTGAGTGGAAGTTAACGATCGTCATCGGAGGATGCAGGGGTGGATGTACGTTGTTCGATCTAATCGCCTCGGGTTGCAGTACTCGAGGAAGAGGTACTTCGTTCTTGAAGACTACGCCCTCAAATGCTACAAGGATGTGCCAGGTCCGAACAGAGAGGTATGTCTGTCGCTTCGAGGCTCTTGGTATATATCTTGATGCACTTTTTCACTTGCATACATTAGTTTAACGAGGAGAGGCAAGTATGGGATGAGATCGGAATCAATTTGGCAAAAGGGGAACCCTCACCCCAGTGCCCTCGCCAGCTCATCCCAGGACTAACACGGAGGAAGCTAGTGGAGAGGAGGTTCTTTGTATGGTCTCCTTGAGAATATCTGTATTCCCCTTGTCGAGCTGAATGTGGGATCTTTAACTGATTCATGTGTCTTAGATTTCTCAAGCAAGGATGGTGGGATAGATCGGATAAATTGAGCTGTGCGCGGTGACAACGTATTGTAGCATGGATGGTGGGGCTGTAGCATGGATGGTGGGGTTGTCTCGTTGCTAACCGGACATGAGGTGTGGGTGGGGGAGCTGAATATTTGGTAGGTAGGAAACGGTGACACATCGTGAGTTTTAGCAAGAGAAGTCTAATGAAGTAATACTTTCTGTGAACGAGGTCACTTATGCCGTTATAACCAGCAATGCCAGCAAAATCCTGGCAAAGAAATCAGGTCATAGCTTACACTTTTGATAAAGTTTCTCACTAGAAATTTATTATTTTTCATAGATTATCAGAAATATGAAGGAAAAAACAAATACTTATACAACAAAAACCAGATTGCCTCTACTCTAATGGGGATGCAAACTCGTAGTTTGAATTGCATTTTATTCATATGTCCCATATGATGGGCGTTCTTTCCACTCTTCATAAAATTGAGTTATTTGTCAATAAGTGGATGAGGTGATCAAACAGGACAGGATGAGGCAGCTCCAGATATCTTTCTGAAGATGCAGTAGCTGAGATCAAACCGTAAATGATCTATAATTGCTGAACTATTAACTTATACATTTTTTCCCCTTAAACCAATATTTATATGTTCACAGCCCGCATCATGTGTAGCAGTCAATGCAAACAAAGACCTTCCTTTCTACCTATTTTATACCACAGGTGCATTAGTCATAAATACAAAGGCATTTACCTCTTTGATCCCGGGGATGGAAAATAGTTTTAGTTTTTTCTTAAATTGTTTTAATATATGGAATTTCAGGATAATCAAAATTTTCTTTTAACCTAATGTATCATAGCTCATATTGACACGTGTTGATTTATCCACTCTAGATTTAAACTTGAATATCCTCATCATTGCCTCCATGTGCACTTCCCGGATTTACCATGTGGTAGGTGGGAAACTTCCGTAGGACCGGGCCGGTACCCCAGGTTTGATGTTACCTGTCCTGGTTAATTATTTTTTTTAATATCCTCATCATTGCTGATCTATATGCCGCCATTAGTTAGTAGGATGTATTCAACCCAATAGCTTGCCAAGGCATTAATAAATTTGCATTGAGTAGCTTGGTAAGAAGTAATCTATTTACGACGGTCTACATCTTGACCCTAATTAGCTTAGCACTAACCATTGTGTTTAAGTGGATATATGTTTGTCTAAGCTGCATTGAGTTTCTTTTTTCAAGCTTGAAGAAGGGGGAAAAAGATAGCTTTTACCACAATATCCATATAGCTTTATGAGATGCTTTCATTATCTTTTATGTAAATCCTAACTTTGAATGCATGCATAGAAATCCAGTTCCGCTCTGATTGGACAGCCAAGTAGTTTCTCAAGATGACCTACTTTTGGTGGCCTAGAAACAGTGGCAATTGAGTCAGATCCAACTCGCATTCGAGCTGCAGATGCTAGCCTGGTAACCTATCACAAGGTTTTGAGTGCTCATAGAGGTTCGTCAATTATTTCTACTACATCTGGATGATACCTTAATTTGAATAGCCTGAACTAGTCCAAGTCATTATTAGTTTTGCTTCCATTTGTGTAGTGTTCCTTTTAAGGCATGATTGGAAGAGGGATATCACATGAACATGGAATTTCCCAGCAATAAGGAATGAGGTGCTTCTATGGATAGGGATTGCAGCATGAAGTGGCATCCAAAATACAAAAGAAATAATAAGTGTTTCAGTCATCCAAAGAATTTGTTGTGCATTGTGTTAAGGAATTATGCAAATGTTGGTAAACAACTTTTTGTATGATCTAATCATCATGCTATCTATTATACTTTGTTGTTTTTGGAATCCACACTAGATTAAAAAGGCTTAATGATGATGATTAAGTATAGAAGATTTTATTAGGATTCCACATTATAAAATTCTGTGATTTGCAGTCAGAAAATTGCCCCATTTTCTATTTGAGGAACTCCTAAACAGAGTTTAATTTAGAGTGATGAAAAATATTTTATGTATTTTTCAAGTTAGTTTTCAAAGTGGGATAATAACCTTAAATTTGTATTCAAAGTAAGGTTATTCACTAACTTCTTGGCAAGAAGCAGGGGAAGCATTATCTGAATCTATCTTTGAATATAAATTTAAGGCTATTATCACACTCTAAGAACTAATTTGAAAAATACATAAAATATTTTTCATCACTCTAAATTAAACTTTGTTTAAGATTCCTTTAAATAGAAAATGGGACAATTTCTAGATTGTAAAACATAGAATTTTATAATGTGGAATTCTATTAAAATCTTCTATACTTAATCATCATCATTCAGCCTCGTTAATCCTAGTGTGGATTTCAAAAACAACAAGGTATAACTGATAGCATGATGATTAGATTGTACAAAAAGTTGTTTAGCAACATTTGCATAATTCTTGGACAAAATGTACAGAAAAAAATTCTTTGGATGTCTAAAACACTTACTATTTCTTTTGTATTTTGGATGACACATCACAATCCATAGAAGTGCCTCATTCCTTATTGCTAGGAAATTTCATGCTCATGTGATATCCCTCTTCCAATCATGCCTCAAAAGGAACACTACATGAATGGGAGCAGAACTGATAATGACTTGGACTAGTTCTCGCTATTCAAATCCAGGCCTCGTCCAGATGTAGTAGAAATAATTGGCGAACCTCCCTCAACACTCGAAACCTTGTGATAGGTTACCGGGCTAGCATCTGCAGCTAGAGTGCGAGTTGGATCTACCTCAGTTGCCACTGTTTCTAGGCCACCAAAAGCAAGTTGTCTTGAAGAACTACTGTTCAATCAGAGTAGCACTGTATATTTATGCACGCATCAAAGTTAGGACTTACATAAAACATAATGATAGCATCTCACAAAGCTATATGAATATTGTGGTAAAAACTATCTTTTTTCCCCCTTCTTCAAGCTTAGCACTAATTTGCATTGAGTATCTTTTTTTTCTAACTAGGAAAGACAAGATGTTAATGTTATAATCAACTAGTTTCTTTCAATTTGTTCTTCTAAGATCCACTGTACAATTATTTAAATCTCCACAACAATGTTTTTATTATTTTAACGAGTAGTACATTGAGGTCGTTTCAATTATGCTTCTAAAATATGATTCTGTCTATATAGCCTAAAATGACCCATCCATATAGAATTGGAACAAGCAACACTAGAAGAGCAGTAGGTTATAGTTCATTCCGTACCCACCACGTGGACAATCGTAGGTTTGAACATGATAGGGCAGGACTGAGTCAAGTTAAAACTATAGTATCACTAACTACATTGATTTTATACTAAATTCTATATGAGACAAGTTATTCTTGTTGGTGCAATTGTCCCCGGGTCAAGTTGACCCTGTTAACTGAGCTTATATTGGGTCAAGCTTGAGTCTCAAGTTTTGATGTTTGACAATGTATGGGGAAATTGTTTGATGCAATTGTTCCCGAGTCAAGTTGACCCGCTTGACTAAGCTTGAATTGGTTCAAGCTGATATTCCGATGTTTGACAATATATGGAGATTGTGTGTGCAATTGTCTATCTGGGAGACTGTCGAACAGAGGTCAAGGTTGACTGGATACTTTATTGGGAAAGTCCTAACCGGATGTTAGGCAAGGGCAAGTTCAACGGGAAGGTTGGCAGAAGGGGAAAGTCCAATTGGGTCTAGGGGTGGACATAATTCGGTTAAAACTGAAAAAATCAGTCGAACCGAAAAATTCAGTTTCTTTGGTTCGGTTTTTTCGGCTTTTCGGCCGGTTTCAGTTTAAATTTTTTAAATTTCGGTTATTCGGTTCGATTTTCAGTTTTAACTCCCAAAAAATCGAATAAACTGAACTGGTCGTATTATAATTAAATTATAATTTTTATGAATATTGGGTCATACAAGTGGAGTGAGTAATTAATCATTTATAATTTTTTTACTTGTCACTTTACATATTACTTATTGTTACAAGATAACAAAATTTTAGTATTACCCTTTTTATATTTTGGTTTTCATTTCAGTTTTAAATTCATAACTATTTTAATAATTAATATTTTTTCTTTGTCTCTAAACTAATATTTGCAGTTGCACAAAATCAATTTAATTCATTATATAAATCGTATATAACCGATCGTATAAACCAGACCGTATTGCAACAAAAACCGAACCGAACCGTAATAAAATGGTTTGGGTTTTGGATTAGAAATTTTTAAAACCGAAAAAATCGAACCGAAGTAGAGTAAAACCGGACCAAACCGGCCGATGCCCACCCCTAACTGGGTCAGTGTTGATCGGACACTTAGTGTGGAAAGCCCTGGTGAGTGAAGCCAGACAGATGAAAATTCTGTTGAGTGAAGCCAGGTGAAAAGTCCTAGTGAGTGAAGTTAGGCAAACTATAAATGCAGGTGAGTGAAGCATGGTGAAAAACCTAGTGAGGGAATCTAGGCATTGAAAATTCAAATGAGTGAAGTCTAGTGAAAGACCTAGTGAGCGAAGCCAGACAGTTGAGAAGCCCTACTGAGTGAAGCTAGGTAGCATGAAAATCCAAGTGAGTGAAGGCTGGTGAAAGACCTGGTGAGTGAAGCCGGACATTGAAAATCTAGGTGAGTCAAGGTTGACCGGATACCTGGTGCTTGGAAGTCCAAGTGGATCATGGATGACTGGACACTTGACATAGGACGGTAAGTCCAAGTGGATCAAGGTTGACCAGACACTTGGCACGTGGAGAAAAGTCCAAGTGGATCAAAGATTTGACCGGACACTTGGTGCTGAAGTCTTTGCAGGTCAAGGTTGACCAGATACTAGGCAATATGGAATCCCAACAGGTCATGGTTGATCGGATGTCGGGCTTAACTTGAGTGACCAAGTTAAGGTTGGCCAATCGATCATCTGATCAATTGGTAGCCGTTCTCTTGCGATTATGTGAGAGAACAGAAGGCTGCTGGATCAATCAACTGATCGATCTAGTACCCCCCCCCCCCCTAATCGATCAGTTGATCGATTGAATTCCAACTGTTACATACAACATGTTTAAAAGCGCGACGCAGTTGCGAGCTAGGGCATCCCTTTTTCTCCACTTCTTCTCCGACGACTTGCCGCCGTTCTTGGAGCTTCTCAAGGCGAAGTGTTATTGCATTTCCGAATCTTCAAGAGACGATCACATACTACTCGAGATCAAGCAAGAAGAGGCTTATTGTGTATTGCTGTATATTTTCTTCTTGTTTTGAGTTGTATTTTGTTTGAGTTCTTGTATGAGGTTTCTCCACCTCCAGTTATTCCGAAAAGGAGTTGTTTTCATAGTGGAGAGAGTGTCGCGGTAGGGATCTTTGGATTATCACCTCATCTTGAGGGGGATGGCAAGTAAATCCTCGTGTTAGCATTGGTTGCATTCGTGTCGAGTTTTTCCGCTGCATTCATCATCGTCAACGAGCGAACGAAGCCATTCTCCCCCCTCTAGCTCCGGCAAGGTCCCCAACAATTCTTGGCAAAGTGGGAATATGGCAGAGCTTAGGATTGTTCCATCTCAGAGTGATGAAGGGAACAAGAGGGAATGAAGCTTATTATGAAATGCACTAGAACTATCATCATGTTTATTGGAATGCCATAAATGATTTTGTCATTATGCTAGTTCTGAACTTATGCCATGTTATAGTGTAAGAGTTTAAGAGTAAGAGAAGCTTGTTACAAAGTTCATTGGAAGTATCATAATTTCTATTGGAATGCCATTGATGGTTTTGTTATTGTATCGGTTCCACACTTGAGCTAGGTTACAATGTAGGAGTATAATGGCCCAACTCACTTGATGTGGCTAGATGGCATCAATTTTTAAAGCCTTGGATAGATATGTGTTCCCAGATGGATTTATTTGAACATTATCATGCTTTCATTATTGCAATCATTGTATGAAAAAAAGGTGATTACGCTTACCTAGGAAATCACGGAATTAACTTATAATCGACCTCCAAGTGGCTAGGAGGTGAGAGGAGTTTTTTTCCCTCGAGAGTATGCGCCCGTCGGGAATTGATTTATGCTCCATTGTAGCAAATTTACCACCCACTAGCCAACTGGGCACTCCGTGGGAACTTTTCATTATTGCAATCATGTGGCAAAAGACGATTCGCTTGCCCTCAGCGCCTCCGCCAACCCGTCCCCAGGCCAACACAGAGGAGGTAAATCACGGGTAGCTACTAGCCATTAGTGCAAATGGTCAAAACATGGGGAGGTATATGTTTTCATTATTGCAATCATGATAGTTGGTGGGAACTCGCAATAAGTACCACAATAATGTGTCATGTTATGATAATAGTGTTATTTTCATTATTGCTGATAAATGAAAATTTTTGTCAAATTCTGGTATTTATCTCATTCAAGTTGGGTTTCTTATTTCTATTGTTGAAAAATAACTATGATGTTAGTGTAATTTTAGAAAATTTTAAAAAATTATGAGGGATACCAACTTAAGTTGACGAATAAGAAATTCTTTTTAGAGTTTTAGTTTAATATCATTGAATTGATTATATTTCATTCTAGATATTCCTCTTGAAGTATGTGAAAATTTCCATGTACCCATCTAGTTCAAAATGAGTGCCTTAATCCATCTTTAATTCCCCCTATGGAAATTTTAAATCCATAAAGAAAATTTTTAAAAAAATCTTGTTTTCATGCATAGAAATTCTAATGAAAGCTATTGCATTAATTTTATTTATTTTATAAATTTTTATATAGAACTAAATGTTGATTTATGATTCAAGCACATAAGTAGATGATGAAAGTTGCAAAGATGAGAATGTTAAGGTGGATGTGCGGACATACGAGGATGGATAGATAGTAAATGAAAACATTAGAGAGAAAGTTGAAGAAATAGTTTGTACATGTACTTAGGCTATTAATAAATGCACAATTTGATGATGCGAGACAATGACAAATATGCACATTAATCGAGGAAGAGGGACAATAAAGAAGATTTGGTTAACAACAATAAAATATAAAATTTATTTAAATATAGATAAGGATATATTAATGCATCAAGCCCAATAGTGGGAGGATCTGTATAGTCAATCCCATTTAGTGGGACAAAGACTTAGTTGTTGTGGTAGAAGTTTAGGATAATGAATATATTTTCCCATCTAAATCATGAGATAGTTATGCTTCATGAATCAATCAAATAGGAAATACACGTACAAAAAATTAGTGTAGTATAAAAGAATTTGTTTTAGATGGATGTGGTATTAAATGGATCTGCAAAATTATATATATTATTATTCTTGCGCGTGTGGTTTTAGTTATAATGATAATGTGAGAAAAAAAATTCAAAATGGATCAATAGATATCACAGTTATACAAGTTGAATCAATTGGGGCCATGCAATTTAGATTTGAGAGGGGTAAATTGAGACCAAAGAGATTTTAACTTAGGATGTTTTAAAAGATTATATTAAAAGATATCGAATAACATTAGCATTATTTATAATTTGTATTTACTTAATACTCAATGATGGCAAGAGATCCATGCAATCTCACCCATTAGTTAGTTTATTAGTCTCATTGAAGGGCATTTTATTCCATGTTGCTTCTGAAATTTAATCAACTAAATATTTTATACCTTGTTCTTGAATGTTCCACTTATATCTTATATGTGCAGTTTTGTTATCTCAGGATCCTATTAGAAGTGCAATTATAGACTCATGCATACGAGTGACAGATAATGGGAGAGAGTTTATGCACAGAAATGTAAAAGTTTAAATCTTAATTATTGAATTTCCACAAACTTATTTTGTCAATTTCATTATACTAAAAGGATGATTATTACTAGGATTTTTTACTTTATTGTAAGGATGGTTGTATTTGCAGGCTTTGTATGTATTTACTCTTTACAATGCTTCTGATCACAAAGATCAACTTAAGGTGTGTATAGTTTTAGTCCCTTTTGAAAAACATCTATTGATAATTTTGTTTTTGTTCCATTACTACATATATTGATATTTAAAATAAAAATCCGTGCAGTTAGGCACTAGAAGCTCAGAAGAAGCAGCTAGGTGGATCAGATCTCTTATGGAAGCAGGATTGAGGGTAGTGTTGAACTTCTTTTTAGTTTATTTGTATCCTTGATGAAGGTAAGTAACAAGCTTCAAAATTTTCAGGATCATCCAAACAAAGAGGAGAATGTTGTTGCATGTTCAAAAAAAAGATGGAAGTCTTTTAGGTTCCACATCTTCACTTTTCATCGATTAATTTGCAGTTTTTGCACCACATGTTTGTGACATATCTGTCTGTCTGAATGCTATTGCTGATAAATCTCATATGCCAACATTATCATGCTTTCATTATATTTATTTATTTTCACAAGGTTTTGTGCTCCAACTATCCTTTTTGGAATGAAAGAGGGGCTTCGAAGTTTGATTCATCTAGATATTAATGTGTGGTGTTATGCTTGTAATTTGTATAGCTTGAATTTTTGTTTCAGGATGTTGGGCCTAAAATAAGCTAAGTGTACCTGATAATGGATATGGATTTTCAAGCATATGGATTATTTTCACTTCTTAGATTCTCATTCTCCATGAGCAAGATGTGCATAGGTTTCTCGTTTTCCATTCTAATGACTCTTGGAAAGAATGAAAGTTATGTTGGATGAAGGACAATTACAATACAAGACTATCTTAATGATTAACAAGGAATGTCATAGGAGAAAAATGATAATAGGTTTTTTCATGGGCATCAATTGCATATATCTTGTTCTGGTATGATATATTACTTATTTAATTTCTTGGGTTGACTTTATTTTTTCTTCCAATGTGGCACAACAATTTTCATTGCCAACTTATGGGTTTATTGTGCTTTGCATGGGAAAAACCATTTTAATAAAAATTGTTCCTAATTTTTGGTGTTTCATATATACTAGTAGCTTATAAATTTTTATAGCTTTATTTTTTTATTCATTATGGATCCATGATTCACATGCAATGAATGTGATAGAAGAGAAAATACTTATTCTTATTCTAGATACAATGAATGTATTCAACCCATTCATATTCATATCTAGAACAACTCAAATATTTAAGTTCATATTTTTAACACCCCCTTTAAACTTAACTTTTTATTACTCTAAGTTTTGCTCTTAATATTGCAAAATCTTCAAACTTCAATGTTTTGGTGAAAATTTACAATTTGATCTTGTGTGTTCACATAATTGAGTTGTACTTCCTTTTTACTATTGCTTTCTTTAATGTAATGTACTTAGTATCTATGTTCTTGCTCCTATCATGAAAAATAGAATTCTTCCCCGGTGCAATAGTTAATTTGGCATCCAATTGAAAAATATTCCACTTTCTTCATGTAGCTAATGCAATAATAAATCAAATAATTTCCAAGCGAGCGATGGGCAGAAAAACTCCATCATAATCAATACTTAGCTTAGTTGTTGACTAAATCCTCTTGCAATAAGACGAGCTTTGTATTTTTTGACCTCCCCTTGTGTATTCTTCTTTACTTGGTATATTTGTTTCACATCAACAACATGCTTTCCTTTTAAAAGGGTTGTCAATTCCTCTTTTAAATTGCATTCATTTCTTTATCCATATTGTTCATTGTTCACTTTGGGCTGCCACTTCAAAAGTTTGGGTTCCGAATCTGAAAAAAAGACTCTAAAAAATAGAGTCACTCACATCAGTTTCAGCATATATATCTTGAACTTTCTTCATGAGAATAGATGATGGAGTTGTGTAGGCACTATGGTTTTTTGTTCTTCTTCTCCAAAGTATGGAAGAAAATTATAATCTTCTTGAGTTTCCTAATTCCACAAGGCTTCTTCAGCAAATTCAACATCTCAGCTTACCAGCTTATCACTACTCTTTCCTTGCTTGGGTTGTATAATTTGAACACATTTGGAATGTCAATCATATCAAATTAAGACATGTTCAACACTTTAAT
Organism: Kaempferia elegans; assembly: GCA_037974815.1. Lineage (NCBI taxonomy): Eukaryota > Viridiplantae > Streptophyta > Magnoliopsida > Zingiberales > Zingiberaceae > Kaempferia > Kaempferia elegans. The sequence continues at coordinate 4,165,828 of JBBPFQ010000044.1, forward strand.
CATGAAACTTAGACCTCTCTTACTCCAGTACTAGAGCTATGTAATGCTTCTAAAACCTTGCAAATGGTTGACACTAAACTTTCTTCCATTCCATGCTTCTTGAGGAGTTTGA
>JBBPFQ010000044.1:4235456-4249140 GCA_037974815.1 Kaempferia elegans
CGTCTGGCCGGTTCTCCACTCGGGGTCGTTAAGATAGTAAGTCAATAACCCCGCTCTTAAGCCTAGTAGATAAGGGCGGGCGTTAGTATTTGAGAGGAGAAAACATTGTACACGTCCATCACAAGGTTGGGATTGTAATTGTAAAGGAGTAGTTTAATTGAACAATTCTGGGATGACTACACTGAAAGTTCCATAGGTCATGGAATAGGAACAGAGTTTCCCATCCACGTAAATTTGATTGTGTTAGTGTTGTTATATCTGGTTCTCATTATTTTCACTCATTCAATGAAGCAAACATTTTTTGTTTTGCCGCGACAGGTAGAGGTTTCTGCTGAGCAACTTTTAAATCCCCCATTCAGCCAACATTTACAAAACAAAATACTGATATCTAACTGCTCAGCATCAGCAGGCACTTTTCTCGTTGGTCCCGATAAAACAGACACTATTCTTTGAAATGAATCGAAAATATATAGCTACAGAACAATCAGGTAAAGTAAGAATCTAAAAAATAAGCTTCCTCCTCATTAGCTTCAGGATCAACGCCAAGCTGCGCGGTCGCCTCCTGTTGCCGTACCCTTTGGATTCACTCAACAACTCCAAGAAGCGATATTTCCGGACCCCTCTGATCTGTACCAACGCCGCTTCACTTCTTCCACCTCTTACTGATGCAGACGTCGACGGTGTTGTTTCTCCTTCGACTGCAGCAGACTCCTCGGCGTAGAAGCATTCCCAAAGCCTGTCCATTTTCTCCTCATCGACGGCGGGTTCGGATGGCTCTCGGGAAGAAGAGAGGAACCAAAGAGGTGACCTGGAGAAGTGGGGAAATGTTAAACCGCAAAGATGCGAGCAGTCTTCTAGCCCCCCGGCTGCCGCAATGGTGGGGAAACTGAACTCCTCCATCTTTGCTTTATATTCAGAATTTGTCGCGCACGATCTGTGTCTCTGTCTGTATGTCTGTTTGGATTCATTAAACAACACATTGAAGAAGGGAAATGCAAGAATAGAGGTTACTTTTGTGCCTGAGGTCACGTCGTTTACGTGGGGATTGGGTTATTATTATATCTCATCTACCGCCGGACTCATCGAGGCAGAAGTGGAAGTCAAACTGATTTCCCCTTTTGCTTTTTTCTTAAAGTACTCTTCACACTTGGAAAAGTCAATGCAGATTTGAGAATTCATTGGTGGAACCATGCTCGTCCTGCATTAACTACCAAGCCTTGCATTGCCGAGACTTCTCACAATAATAATTTTACCAGATGAAAAACATTACTAATTAGAAAGATAAATTACAAAGAAGTTGATTAAAAAATTTTAACCCAAATAAAATTAAACAAACAAACAAATCAGCTAACTTGTAGTATTAGAAGAAATAAATTAACCACAACTTTAAAACACTAAGCCTTAAAAAACTTCAAAAAAAAACTCACAGATTAAATTAAAAGATATTCATGCCAAATTTAGAGTTATAAATTTTTAACATATAAAATATAATACCTACTCAAATCAATTATAATTTAAAATTTCAAAAATAAGTTGATTTTAATTTGCATTATCAAACCATATCTCTACCAGCATTGCATAAAAAAAACAGGACAAAAGAAAACAAAGGAAAATGGTTTCACGAGGAGGTGAAAAAAATATACTAGAATCCCTGATATTATATTTTCATCGCTTAAAAAAGCATAGAACAAATGGTTTGTAATAACCAGCCCACTGCCAGAGTTGAGGTATCCAGACTACGGAGGTGGAACGGGCAAAGCCTTGGGTTTTGGCTTGACTTCAACTTCGTTTACGTTTCGAACAAAGATGGCATCAGGCTCATGTCTGCCACATTCAGAAACTCAGTTTCATATCCAAACAGGAAAATAGTTCAAAACATTCACTTATGGTCTGTTGAGAAAAAAAAAATCTGATGAACTTACAGTATCTCGCCTTCCTCATATGTATAGCTTGAGGCTACAGCAAGCAGCCGGCCGTCTCTGCTGAAGGATAATGCAGCAATGCTGGTTGGGTATTTTGAATACTGGATAATAAACACACAACAAGCAACTGTCAGTGCCTACCTTCTTAGTACACACTATCAATTAAAAAAAAAAATTATACCAAAACAGTACCTGATAAAGTCTTTTCTTATTATTGCCATCCCACACATTAACATAACCGTCACACCCACCAGTAGCAAACGTGCCATATCTTAAAAAAACAAGCAAGAAAAATAAAATTGATAAAATAATTTCTAAAACTTTATCATTGATCTATTAGAATAATCTAGAGATATTACATCGGATGGAATGCCATTGCATTAACAGGATAAACAGTATCCCTTCCGGCTTCAGATTTCCGATGACACTTGAATGCATACCTGAATTATGGTTGATGAGAAAGAAGGTTATCGCAGATAAGGATGACATAGTATCGACTTTTGCCATTACAGTCAATACGTTAAATCTCATCATAAACAGTAAACAAGTTAATTATTGAGAATAAAACCTCAAAGTCTGAATTCTTAGATTAGAGAAAAAATTAATGCAGTGTGAAGATATCCAATTCCCATGGTTGATGGACTGCAGTATGAACCAATGATGGTGTTGCCGCTTTTTCTTTCTAAAAAAAAACTATTGTCCAACATGGTTAAACTCTAATTTCTCCAAAATAAGTTAAACATGCAGCAAGGAAGCAGGTGCAGGCACACATTTTTTACTACCAAGCTGGAATCAAGCTACAAACCATAAATACTTAGACGATATTTTCAAGTGAAATTCTCTGTGAAATATTTTCATCTAGTTTAGAATAATATCAGACACAATAGATTCAGTGATAGTTCACTGCAGAACCTACTTCTTAGCTTGTGCAGCTTCAGACAGATCGAAGAACTCCATTGCTACTCGACCTTCAATAGAACTGAGAGCAAAGCCTGCAATAGAAACATCAAATATTACAATGCACACCTCAAAAGTAGCCAACCAAGTGACACCATAATTTCTTGGGTCAAACATGAGATCACTTTATTCAACAACAAAAAAAAATCAATGAAAAAAAAAAAAAAACTGGTCTCTCTCTAGTGATCAAGAATAATTGGAGGTTCAGATTGCAATGGTAGTGATTCACAAAATCTATCCACCTCAACCTTCTACTGGTAACAGAGAACAAATTACACTAAATAGACACCAACATACAACTAAAATTATTTACTACATATAAATAATATGTTTTAGATATTATAAGTGTGTGTCCACTGATGGATGGATAGGACTATAGGAGTAGGCTGAGGATTGAAAAAGATGGGAAACAAACTTGTTTAATAAAAAAATGAGAGGAGAGGAGAAATGAACAGGATGACCAGGAGGAAATTTCCTACGTCATTCTGCCCAAATCCAGGCAGACATAGAAAGACCATGGTTGAGTGGTCAGCAATCAATCCAATCTTGACAATAAAAAAAAAAAATCTTGTTTACTCTTAGTCTTGTTTCCTCCTAGAAAACAACATAAAAATTCTATTTTCCCTCACCTCTCCCATCCTTTCTATCCATCTTATCATCCCTTCTCTCCAATACTCCCTCCCATTTAATGAACAACAGCAGAATTGAGAATGCAATCTTCCTCAATGCAATTGTGTAGTTAGACAAAAGAAGTAACTTCTAACTCAGCAGACTTATGGTTACTTGGGAATGCTTCATTTTCTTTTAGTATTTAATACGAGCTAATAAAGATTAGTTAAGAATAATGAATTCACCTGTGCCATTTGGATAACAACGAACAGATCTGGTTTGATATTTCAATGATGATTCCCTTCGTTGTTCTGGTTGGGACATATTCCGCAAATCATACACATTCACATGCCTTCCAGCAGTAGCAACTACTAAACGGTAACCAACAAGAGAGAGGGAATAAACTCTCTCTGGTTGCAGATACGTTCCAACAAGTGCACGATCTGAGCTGTTAGCACCTCTAGGATCCCAGCATTTCAATGTCTTGTCCCAACTTCCAGTAATAACCTGACCTAAGAAGATTCAAATAACAAGATCAATAATCAATTTAAGGACATTTGCACATAGTGATTTATATGACATTCTTTATAGAATAATAATATCTTCCAAACATGTCTTGGTACACAAGGTCACTGACAACCAAACTAAGACCTTGCAATAAGCCTTGTGAAAGTAACAAAAAACGGATACAGAAAATCACATTTAGGACGTATAAAATGAAACATAAGTATTTTATACTTTCTTTCAATCTTCCAAGACCAAGTAGTTGAAATATACCATTACTAAGCTACTAGCAGCTTAGAATAAAAGGCTACCTGCTGCATAAGAGTATTCCACACATCGAACAGGAGCATCATGACGTCCTAAAAAATCCTCCTTGCCAGAACCAAAGACATACCTGACATACAAGTCCAGAAAGAAAAATTAACTCAGGTAGTTCAAAAATCTATGTATTATTGCTGGCAGGATAGCTAACCTATGTTCATTATCTAATTGAATTAGGCATTGAAACACAGAGAAAAAAACATAAAAACCACTCGGATAAGAAACAAGGAACCGAACTCTTGCCAGTTCTGGGGCATTCAAAAGAACCAGACTAAACCAGCTGACATTGGGGGATGGTTCTTGAATATCATCTAGACTCACAAATCATTAACCGACCATTTTCATAATGCCATTTGCCCACGTGTTTGTGATCAGTTTTTATTTTAATGCAAACAACTTGTGTTATCATATTTTTCATTTGCAAGAACAAATGATCAGGTTTTTCAAGATCTAATAACTCCAGTCACAGAACCTTTCTGGCTGCTACACTGTAGTTTCACCACCAATCTACTCTTTCTTTAAACAAAAGTAGTATAAAACACAACTGATATGATAAGGGAGTCAGCAATGAAGGGGCAAACCAACAAGGAGATAACAGTTTATGGCAACAGTAGCAAGGCACTGTAGCTCATTCGGTTGCAGCGAAGATGTACGAGACCTTGCATAATAGTGGAGCGCAGAATGACTTGGGAGGAACTATGCTACGAAGATCAGAGAGAAAAGATTGAGAACGGAGGAGGAGAAAAAAATTGATATAATCTCCTGGCAGATAATTGAAGAGAGAGTGAGGAAGAGGGAAAGAGGAGAGAGAGGAGAGGAAGACTTGGAAAAAGCAAATTTATTAAGAATTAATATTTTTTATTTCAACACAATACACAAATATTGCATAAAGGTATATTTTACTCTGGAAAAATACTGAACTGCATTTATTACATAAAATAACACACAATCCTCGATACATCAGAATGTTCCTCTTTCTTGCCCCTCTCAACAACCTAACTGAACATTGGTGATCTCACCTTCAACTGATTGCAAAGAAGCACATGATTCTTTCCCCCATCTCATGCGAAGCATAAACAATCAGTTGAATTTTTATTGCCTACAACAGCATGGAGTCTCTGTCCTATAAACAACAAGTCAGAACATTTGCTAACATCGTACAATTCCAATGGCAAAGGTGTGACTGGTTTGCTACCACAATGAACATTGTTAATTTATCTAATAAATTACAAAATACTAATTTTCCTAAAAATTAACATAATATTTCCTAATACAAAACATCCCAAGTCAACCCCGACTTGGATGAAAAAGGTTGAGAATTGTGTTAGGCCAAGATAGCTATGTCTAAATCTTTCTAATCTTGTGCACATGAACCTTATTTTTCATGAGGCTAGGTCGTCACATATACGTGACACACAGGGCCTTTCATCACTTGAGTACTTTAATCTGCAAAAAAAAAGGGCCACAAGGTTGATAAAAATGACCATATCAATGCCTAGATGTGATGCAAAACAATCTAGGATTCTTGTGTTATGAACCGATTTGCATGAATCTAGTCCATGATAATTATAGGATTAGGTTCACAGCTTGGAATATAGAAAAAATTTTGGAGCAAAGACTAGAATTTATTTATATTCTATGATTAATAGAAAAAAATGGATAGAAGAAAATGATAGAGAAATAGGTAATTCAGGTTTTAGGATTTAATATAAATGGAAAATTTATAAATAATGGAATGGGTATTATGTATGTTAGATAGGGATATAAGGATAAAACTGTCAAAAGTAAGAAATCTTAGGACAAAATCATTGTGCCAAAGTTATGTTAGGATATGAAATAACAAATCTTGGCAGATAACATCGCAGATTGCAAAGATCGCGCTCCCCATCACACTCGTCCGATAGAGCCCGATTAACTTGCAACTCATGCTCAAAAGACAGCAACTCAACTCCTGAGCATCAGCTAGATCATAGCTCTCCATAAAATGCCGAAAGCCAACCAATAGGAATGAGGCAAAAAGGTGTGAAAGAGCAATAGTTTAAAAATTCACGTTTTAAAGATTGGAAAAAATTTTAAATATCAAGAAAATTCAATTACGTAAAAGTAACTAAAATTGAGGCAAAAAGGTTATAACCATAAAAAGTAAGAATGGGAAGAAAAGATATTTATTGCATTGCAAAAACTAAAGAAAGGAAATATAGAAATTTACTAATATTAGATGCATAAAATATCAAGTCGAAAGGCCCTTGACAATGCAATAAGTGAAAGATGGTAAAATCACATTTATAAGCTGTTTAATGAGGATTCTACAAATAATTATATAAAAATTGTGAGCTATAGATTTGCTCATAATATTGTATCAAGTGAGGTTATAGAAGCTTTAACTACAATGACCGGAGGTAAAATTATAGGTCCGGATGATATTCCTAAGTTTAGAAGAGTTTAGGAGATAAGGTAAAATTTAGTTAATTTTCAAATCCTAAGTTAAGAATATGCTCAAAGAAAGTGGGAAAAGTATTTGGGTACAAATTAATGCAAAAAAAGGTGACATATTATGTTGTTTGAATTACAGAGGAATCAAATAGATAGGGTTAAACTTTGAGAAAGAGTTATACATAAGACAAGAATAGATAAGACAATTATTTTGGAATATCAACTTGATTTTAGAAGTTCTCCAATAGATGTTATTTATTCAATGATACAATAAAAAAATTCAGAGAAAGGAAAAAGAATTTACATATGATTTTATTTATATAGAAAAGCTTATTATAATGTAAAATTTCATATTACATTTATGAACTCAAATTTTGTCATAGCACTTTAGAATAGAAGGGGGGCATTGGCCCAATGGTAAAGTTGTTACCTTGTGATCTAGAGGTCACGGGTTCGAATCCTAGAAATAGTCTCTTGCAAAAAGAAAAGGTTAAGACTACGTACAATGGATGCTTCCCTAGGACTTTAGAATCATTTATATTTTTCATATCTACTTTATTTGGTTATATTGTGAGGAAAATTGATTGCAATGTTTTTTTGCTGGCTTAATTAAACACAAATTCAATTTTTAAATTGGAGGATACGCTAATTTGTTAGGAGATATTTGAGCCGTTGGAGGATATACTAATTTGCTAGGAGAAATTTAAGCATTCATTTTTGTATATTGACTTTGTTTTGGATACATCTTCACCATTACATCCTTCGCACCTTATGATTTCAATGAACATTTGGACAATATTCTAGCTCTATAACAACCTCGATGTTTTCTTATTCATTTGAAAGGATGACTAAAAAAGAATATCACAAAGTGAAAGTGCAAAAGAATGAACAAAGTGCAACCATTTCTTGGCTATTAGAAGAGGCATCCAAAATAAAAAGAATAATTAGGAAACATTGCTAAACTAAATTAGTAAAAGTCATTGTTCCCTATGCATAAATGGGAAGCATTAAGCAAAGGAGTCAACAACTTGTCGAGTCAAATTCTCCTTAGTGGGGTAACATGGTCAGGATTTCAGGTCCTATTTAAAATCTCAAAATTTCAAAGTTGTCTAAGTGTTAAAACTTTTATTCTTGTTATATTTTTAAGAACATAGATTTTGAATTTTTAGAAGTTGTTTAGCTTTTAAAAAATAAAAAATCAACAATGATTTTTATTGAGGAGAATTAGTCTAATTGTCGTTTATAAAAGGGGTTAATATCTCATGTATTAGGACGATATTTAGTTAATAAAGAAATGTCCTTTCAATTCTTGTGTGAGATTAAAATTTCTTTGTGTGAAATAGTTATCTCCATTTACTTCATCAATTTTGCCATGTGATTCAATGGTTCAATTTGGTATTGCATTAAAATTTAGTGTAATAATAAGGCTACAAGTTCATATTCTCTAAATAACATTGTGTATTAACTTTCTTTGATATTATGAGAAAATTAAGCCTAAATATACATTTAATTAAATATATAACCTATAGCACTCACAATCTGGGATTAGCTTGGCCACAAAAAATGCAAGCACTATCAGACCCATTGGATAAGAAATCTCTACAAGATTTAGAATTACTCTAAGGCTAAGAAATATGAAGAGTCACAAGGAGTGTCAGCTATGAAACTCAAACTAACAAGAAAATAATCTGAAATAAGGTAACAGACACTAATTTGTAATTCCAAATACTTGCATCAACTTTGTTGGCTGGAAATCTATTTTTAGAACTAACAGGACGTCAGGACCTAAGTCTTCTCATAAGAAAGTTCAATAAACGAGTCTTTTGTAGTGTAACAATAAGACCAGAAAAAACCAATAATTTTGTATTTGAACTCCCCTATTTCTCATTAGAATTTTGAATTGAAGATGAGGGTTTTAAACAGATAAAGTTAGTCCTAGAGATAAAGACAGGTAGTTTCATTGGAGAGGATAAAGATGAATAGGGAATTTGGAAAGCTGAAACAAGTTGGGTCCAGCATCTGTTCCTACCACTCAGTTCTGTTCAAAATGTAAGAAGGTATAACATTCCATAGAGAATCATTGTTAGCCCAATCTTAACACTAAACTTAATATTAATTCCAAATAGATACTGCAAGTCATCGCTGAAGAAAAACCACCAAACTTCCTTCAGAAAAATCTACGAACTCAACAGTCTAAATATTTTTTTTTTACCTAGCCTAAAATTACCAGTGTTGAATTTAAAATAAGTTCACCAACTACTGAAAACAATGGAACACTAAGCAATTTATATCAGTTATATGTAAGCATTAGTATTTCAAAACTAAATAAGCAACAAAAAATAATCAAAAGCAATCAGAGAAGCTCCCAACATACCTTCTCACGGTATGATCAGCACTGGCACTGAACCCCGATGAATCATCATGAAAGCAGCAATCAAGGACTGGACCAGCATGCAAGAACTCCGCCTTAAGAGCGTTCTCACCGACATCATAAAGACGAAGAGTCTGAAGAAAAGGGTACCAATCAATCAAGCTAATTCTAGATGGAGAATAGTCAAACCTTAGACGGGATTAGGGTTTTTTCTTTATGTTGGTGAGAGCGGAGGAATGGGAATCGCAGGTGAGTTACGAATACTGACCTTATCCCACGAAGACACGAGTAGGAGGTCGCTGTGGTTGGAGAAGCGCAGATTAGAGATGCCATCGGAGGGAGGCTGGGAGAGCTCGAGCCCGCCGGTCGGCGTAGTGGTGGCGGTGCTCATGTCGGCCGGCGCCACGAGAAGAGAGATAGTTCACGGATCTGATGAAAGTATGGAGGGAAATCGAGGGGGGAAGGGGGGAGGGAAAGGATGCGACTGTTCGCCGGAGCGATGAGGAGGGTGAGTTGAGAGGAGAGGAGCGGAAGCGGGAGGGGTTTTCAAAACGGGGCGACGGCTTGAACAGTGAACGGTTATCTAATAGGCTAATAATAGCCAAGGCAAATTATTCAGTATTCAATTAAAATTATATCCAATCACATGTGGCAAAAGGTGAAATCGCTCGCCTCCAGCACCCCCGCCAACCCGTCCCTAGGTTAACACGGAGGAAGTAAATCACGGGTGACTATTAGTCATAAGTGCAAATGGTTAAGACATACGAGAGGTATATGCTAGAGCACGTCGAATTTAAAAAAAATAAGTATATCCACATCACATGGTTGAATGACACTTGGTAAATTGAAACTCATACCTTTAACTAAGAGAATTTTTTATAATGAAATTAAATGATAATTTTATGTTGCTTATACCTATTTTTAGTTCTCTGTTAGGGCTAAATGATGCATTTTCTTATGTTCATGCGTTTAAAGGTGGAGAACTTTTCACCATCACTAACATCCATGATCAACGAATTAGTTGTCCAAATGCTCCCTTTAACCTATACCTAATCAAACACGAAGATTTAAATATTTTAGTACCCCAAATATTAGGTTGAATAGTGTCAAGAACAAATTGCATAGGTACTCAAGCATTTACAATTTTTGCGCTATAAATGTTCCTAACTGCATATCTTGTTGAGATAATTTTTTTAGCTCCAAGTATCATACTCAGATACCTTAATCTCGAGGTGAATTATTGCAAGCATTTCTTTAAGTATTCAATTTGCAATTCCAAATAGGAATTCTCCTCTTCAAATCTTTCAACTTGAGAGGAGCTTCCCTCCTGAACTCTACAAGCAGAAGTTGAAGAGGCCTCCTCTTTCAATATCTTAAGCTCACTTTGAAGGGCTTTTTCCTTTTATTTTGACTTAGCTAGAGAACGTTTGACAAAATAATAAAATCATAACATATATTTAGCTCGGGAGATGTTACTTCGATGATGACTTGTGTGAAGATTCAGCCTCATTGGATGCTTCTCCCTCACTCTCATTTGTCTCCTTTATTCCATTGTCGATGACCATAAAAGTCGTGTTGAGTCACCTTGTACATTTCTTTTGCCTTTGATTTTTTACTTTAGTCTTACCTTCTTTCTTGCCATCTCAAAATAGCTTCTTCGCATCCTTTTTGTTGAGCCTTCAACTTCTTCACAAGATGAAAAATCCCCTTTGCTTTCAAATTCCTATTCAGACTTTAAGGGGGGCTTTCTTTTACATTTTTATCTTGTTACCTACCAGTAAGATTATACCTTTCTCATTAATACTAGTGTTAGATTGTTCATATAATTTAAATTCATAACTCATTTAATTTAATTTTAGATAGATCATTTTGTAGGTATCCACTATGGATGACCACAAAGAGATCCAAGTGAAAGATTTCGGAGTGTTCCTAATGAGGTCGTGGTTCTTCACATTTTCTTCAATTGAATTGAGTTCGTTGAGGAGTTTCTTAAACTTCTCGTGTAGCTTGCTCGCAAACTCGTCATCTTTGGTTGTACACTTTTGCATTTAACTAAACAGAAGATCCTTCTTAGTGATTTTGAAATCCTTGGTACAGCTCCACTCTTTTGTCCTAGAGCTCAGCACTTTGAAGGGTCTGACACTGTTGAGTGGTCAGGAGCCGAACTACATTGGAGTGTAATTGTTGACTTAAGTAATTGCTTGTGTTCTTATGTTTTTTTATAATATTTATTTTTTTTACTGCATATATAATTTTTTTATAAATAAAAAAGATAAATTTTTTAAAACCACGTGCTCATCGATCCTACAAGGCGCTCATCCCATGCTCACCTAGTATAAATTTTTTTAAAAGCTTAGAGTTTAGAGTTTAGAGTTTAGAGTTTAGAGTTTATGCGTTGGGGTTTTAGATCTAGGAAGTGAAAAAAAAAAAATGTACTAGGTAGACTAGGGGTGGACATCATATCATCCCTCTATACATGTAGCCTTACATAGCTCAACGACAAGATGACGATATTCAGGTAGATAGCTACTCCCACCAAATTAAATGTATTGCTTCTTCCCGTTACTATAACTGTAGCAGCTTATTAGATGGTTCAACTATTGATTGCTTCTTAAACTATGTGCATGGTGGCCTAAGATATTATTGGTGACATAAGGTGATTCGTTCGTTCTCAGCGCCTCCGTCAATCCGTTCCAGGGACAACACGAAGGAGGTAAATCATGAGGACTACTAGCCCGAACAGTGACTAGTGCATAAAGGAGAGCAGACACCTGAATTCGCCAAGATTTGACCCCCAGATCTCATTGGTGGTAATACCTCACGCACTAGTCATCAGTTCATCCCGTGAGGACAGCCTGAGATATTATTGCAGGTTCGGTGGATCGCAAGGATGTGAGTAGATTTTCACAATCATATTTAGCTTAAATATTCTTAGGATAACAATATAATTCGAATATAAAATGATGTCTATTAATGTGATATATATAGAGCAAACTCAAGGATTTGAATGTGATAAGTGGTTTTGTATCTGATAGAGCAAACTCAAGGATTTGAATGAGATCAAGAAATGGAGACGGAGCACTAAAAAGCTAAAAAGGCTAATAGCGAGATGCACTCTCTACGCTGTGATATAGATCAACTTAAACTTTTTTTTTTAATATGTTTTTCAGTTCCATTTATGATAGTGTACGTACATTTCTTCTGTCGTTTGATTAATATTTTTATTTATCCAAATTTCTTTAATTTTGATATTTAAAAATTCAAAATATAAAAAGTACATTCTAATTATCTATTAATATTAACGTTGAAATAAGTTAACAAAACTTAAATGTGTTCTTTTGAAAGGTTTTCAAATGAAAAGGATTGAATAGATACAAAATTTATCATCACAGATTCACAGTTTACCCAAAATTTTAAAATTTTAGGTCAAATTAATGACAAATATGAATTGATATTTATTTATTTATTTATTTCGTAAGAAGATAGAAATATGAATTAGAAATTTATGATTAATTGATTATTGTTATTTATTTAATTATTTAGATGATTGAAAAATGTAGCGAAAATTTCATTCTCATTTTCAGCTAAATTTCTCTGGTAATATATATGGCTCGCTGACGCTTAATTTATTAAACTTTTTTCTTTTTCTAAATCCCTACCCGCACCCTCGACGTTGAAAACCCTAGAGAGATCTCTAGATGTCGCCGTACGATGCCTGGCTATTCCGAAAGGAGGAGGAGCAACGGCTCAAGCGCCGGAGAGCCGATGAAAAGGAACAATTGGAGATATGGCGGAGGTACAAGCGGCATATCAAGTCCGTGCAGATGTACCTAGCGAAGATGAAAGAGGAGGAGGAAAGCCACGAGGCGAAGATGAAAGAGGAGGAGGAAAGCCGTAAGGCGAAGATGGAAGCGGAGGAGGAAGGCGAAGATTATCCGGAGAAGGAGGAGGAGGAGGAGAAAGAGCATATGTGCAGCATCTGCTTTTCCGATTCCGGAAAGTCGATCCGCGGCCGAATCAATAGCTGCGACCACTATTTCTGCTTCGTCTGCAAACGTCACTTTGAATCCATCTGCCGCCCTCCGGTGAAGGGCCTCTTCAGCGTCAAGCGGGTGGTCGATGTCCCCCTCCGCCGTCAGGTCAGTAAGATTTTTTACTTTTACTAGGTGGTTTTGGTAGGCATGGCATATATCGTTGTTAATATTATTTTGGTCGCAGGGTTACCATGGACGAGTTCCTGATCCATATGAATATATTCCCTGCAGTTTTTGCTCCGATTATGACCAGAGAAGACGACTGGTGGTTTGTGGTTCATGTGATGTGGTTATTCATAGAAGTTGTATTGGTTTTGGGAATCAGGAGGATAAGTGGTACTGCCCTGATTGCACAATCTGTAAGGATTGGCATTCGAGATCGCAGCTTGAGGATGCCTCTCGTCCTCAAAATGCAGATCAAATCCCCCGTCCCTGATTCTCTCTGTCCCCGTGTCCCACTTCCGATCGGACGGCACAGATTTAATCTGTCCCATTTCCATTCTGATTTCATATCCTCTTGATATGTGCCTGAT
>JBBPFQ010000044.1:4272260-4285392 GCA_037974815.1 Kaempferia elegans
CTGACTTTACTCATCAGAACTTCCACCACCTAACTTCACTCACTAGGATCTGGATTCACTCACCAGGACTTGCTTTCACTACCTAATTTCACTCACTACAACATAGTTTCACTCACTAGGACTTTCCATTACTCTCCAGTTAGGACTAGTTATACGATAAACTTCTCACTTGCCTAACCTATAGTTAGGACTTTTCCTTGCTAATTATCTAGTCTTGACTAAACTTCTTTCTCCCAAATATTGAGCCTTATTTGGATCAACCTTTGGTTAAACTGACCCAACATTTGTATATTGCCAAACATCAAAACGCTGACGGTCGATTATGTTGGGTTGCAAGGTTGCAAACATAGTCCCACATTGAAAACACATGGAAAAGATTATAGGTTTCATATTTAAATATTGGTATTTTTAATAGAGTATGACATGGATTTGAGTCATAAAAATAGCCTTGTAATATAAAATAGAGTTGCATATAATAGATTAAATATGTTTGATCATTCTCTGAGACTAGCTTTGACAAAAATTTTATGCATGAAATTATTCTTTTTAAAGATGCTAAATTTCTTAATAACCTTTACTAGTAATTCTTTTTTCATTAAGAATTCTTTATTGACAACATTATTTGTGCTTGATACAAATTAAAGATACTACATCTTAAAGTTGAGGAAGAGTATCATTTTATATAATAGACTAAGGAACTATTCATAATTTTCAATTTGATAATTGCATGTCTTCAGTGAATAGGTGTTTAATTTCATGTTTAAGAGACTATACTAAAATAAAAGTTGAGATATATTACTATTTCTATCTTCAGTTTGTCGTCTCATTAGTTGCAATGAAATTTTAAGAAAACAATATTAATTTTTGTACATTAATCATCTTTCAATTATTTTCCATGTGAGTTCGACTTATCTAGTTAGATCAATTTTGATGTCGGATCAAATTTTCAACATTAGTTTGTTTCCTATATTTCTATCTTCAGTTTGTATTCTCATTTAGTTGCAATGAAATTTTAAGAAAACAATATTAATTGTTTACATAAATCATCTTTCGATGTAATATTATTTTTTTCCATGTGAGTTCCACTTATCTGGTTATATCAATTTTGATGTTGAATCAACTTAGTACCAGCACTTCAACATTAGTTTGTTTCCTCAAGTGTTGCATCAGAATAGATCTATCCTAAACACGCCAAGGGTATTCTAAACAATGATTCGAAAAAGACTTAGGAAGATTAGGAGATAATATAAATTCATTTTTCATCAATTTTACATTTCATTTTGTACATCCTTGAGCTTCTTGGTGCATCACCACATTGGAATTTCACAAAACAATGCTTGAATCCACTGCCTCGTAGAAGTTTAGGCTTTTAGCCATACAATAGTAGCGTATCTTGAGCAAGAAAGGACCAGGTTGCCAATAGGTACTCATGTTCAACAGGTATACTGTGTCAGTTACTTTAATCAAGAATTACAATTGTGAAACTTTATTCTTACAAGACAGTTTCAAAGAGTAGCTGTGATCTTGTTTTTATCGAAGTGAAGTTGAAGTAGCCACTTGAAGAGGGTTGTCAGTGTGCTTGGACAAGACTTGTAGCAAAGTATCCATGATGGTTTCCAGGCTTGTGGTGGCATCTACCTTGGCTATTCCTTCAACTTCATCTATCTGAAGCAAATCCAGTTGGGACTGCAAAAGGGTAACAGGCATGAAATGTTTCCCTTCTTTTGATCTACTCCTTATCCTATCAGCAATTACTTCCACTGGAGCCTCCAAGCATATAAATATAACCCTGCAGCTGGGATACTGGCCAGCCTTGTAATCTGGGTCGGAAGATCGGAGGATCTCCCTGTACTTCTTCTGCAGTGCAGAGCAAGTGAGTACTATGTTTTTGCCAGAGATCATGATGATCCTGATAGCATCTTGAAGACATTCAAGCCAAGGGAACCGGTCTTCGTCTGTAAGTGGAATACCATTTCTCATCTTCTCTATGTTGCAGATAGAAAGGATGTTATGATACCCATCAGTGAGGAAAAAAAAATCCAAGGTGAAATAGTTTGCTTAGCAAAAAGTTTTGTATACATGGGATGAAGCATGACAAAACTCCATATCCTTATGATTCAGTGTAGCTAAAAGGAACGTAATTGTGACGAAAGAGGATTTTACCTTTGTTTGCCTTGGAGTGGAAGTCATCTGCTTCAAGAAAGCTACAATTTAATGTCTTTGCAAGCATCTCAGCAACAGTCCTGTTAGGACATAGCAAATACAAGTGTTCTACATCAGCAAAAAAGAAACTAAAAATAGAAACACTGAAAAGTAGAAACACTGTTTTATTTGCATAAAGCCTCAAGCATGTAACCCTGAAATTTTAGTTTATCTTTCTGTTATTTTTTAGCAATATCTTCTAGCACGCAAGCTTGTTTGTTGACTCTGTAAATTATGGTGTTTGGAACTCTTTCTTATGTCTACTATAACTTTTATACTGAATTTGAAGCTAAAAGCAATATATATGATATGATCCATGGCTTGTTCTTGAACTTGATACTAAATTATTGAAGTGTAATTCGCAGTCGCAAGAAGTCAAACTTCACCAATACCTAAGCATCCATGTGAGAGCTGAAAAGGAAGAACTGGTTACTTGAATCAAAGAACTTCATGCATTTTGAAACGTGTGTGCATGATCTCTTCTCCATGATCGTAATCGTTGATGAGGCTTTTGTGTTATCTAAATTTCTAAAATTATCCTAAAGGTGTATCTAAGGGGATGCAAATTTGGAACATGAATGTGAAGTGCAAAGCAACGAAATCGAGTTTTTCCATTTAAACTTGTCTTGCTCTTCTTGATCTTATACTACCCAAATCTCCCAACAAATTTTGGTATTAGAGCTACTCTTCTCCTACCCAATTTCCATTAGAAGCATCATTCATATCCCTATAAGCTCCAAAAAATGTCTACCACCTCTATTCCAGCAATGTTTGCATAAACTTCCAACACAAATGTGTCTACTGACCCAAACCAAAACTAGAAAGCTAAATCTATACATACTTTCAAATGGATAAAAAACAATTGTGATATATTCCTACCACTTGTATCATCAGATTTCACGTTTTGAATTCTTAGATCTAACAATACCAAAATCCCTAATACTCCATCAACAAATCAAAAAGGCTTGCTTATGTTCTCGATCAGAATCCCTAAAAAAGAGTAATAAAACTCGAAATTTGCAAGAGTTGTAAGCAAGACGAGCGATCTGCATCCGGATACATAATAAATGGAACAAAATAGCATCTTGCAGCAGTGAAAGGAAAATAATGATGATGATGATGTGATCTCACGATTTCCCGGTGCCGCTAACTCCCATAATCACAAATGCTAGTCCTGAGAGAATATAGCTACAAGCTCAATTGCAAACCTAATAGGATTTCTGAAGAAGGATAACATGAAAACATAGAACATATTACGCAGATAAACAATCGAGGGCCGACGCCATAAAAAGGAGGTGTAAAGGAAGACAAAGCACGCGATCGATAGAAATGATCGAGAGAGGAGCTTCGCTCACCGGAAGATTTCTGATCGGAAGCCATGGCAGAGGGAGAAGGCGGTGGAGACGAGTGCGACGTTGGACGTTGTTTGTATTGCATAAAAGTCGAGGTCAAAAAAAAGTGCTAAAGCATATCTGATGAATAACGGAGGAATATCTTCTACAGGTATAGATATTTTTTTTTCTATTCAATTATTATTATTCAATAAAAAGATATTAAATTTATTATATATATATATATATATATATATAATATTAAATTTAATATCTTTTTAACCTACTAATATTAAAAAAATTAGTTAATAAATTAAAAAAACTCTAATATATACATATTATATTATTTAATATATTAAGTACCAATAGTCTCTTCATATCCCCTTCTATTCGGATTAGATATTAGATCGTCAGTTAGGTTCGAGTGAAATTAACATTACTATAAAGTAGGTGCCGAATATTATTTTATATTTTTTATCATTTCATAATAAAATGTGTACCTTACACTAATTTAATATTTCAAGTTTTAATTCTATGTTAAAATATATGTTTTTTATATTATTTTGGTAGAATTGCTCTCTGTGTTATAATAATTTTGGATAAAAATTAGTAATTTTTATTAAAACTATTAAAAAATATATAAGATAACAGTATATTTTATATAATAATTTTACACTAAAATTATTAGAGCAAAATTAAAAGAGCAATCTTAATTATTATTTCCGTCAAAAAAAATACATTTAAAAAAAAAGTCAATCGCCGTATTAATGCTATTTTAAGAAAATCATTAAAAAAATACTTTTTAAGGAAAATAAATTAAAAATTAAAAAAATAAGAGTGCATTTTACATATTTTCTATTTTTATTTTTTTTGAAAAAATTATTTTTTCTAAAAAATAGTATTTGATTTGTATTTTATATTTCTATTTTCTAAATGAAGTAGATAGTATTTTTGAAAAAAATAAAAATAAAAATAGAGATAACTAAATACATCTAAGTAATTTTAAGACCATTTAAATGGTTGATTTAAGAACGCTAATAGTTTACAGATCCTGAAAACTTTTTATAAATTAATTATTTTATCGGTGTAAATTAAATATCTCGATTAAAAAATATATATTTAAGATCAATTCGAAAGCAGTAAAAGCGGATTAATCACAGAAACCGATGGTTTCCAACTGACTGAAGTTACCCAATATCTACCCATTCCCAAAACGACAACACCTGGCTCGGTCTCGCTAAGCGGGTATTGAACTTTTCTAAAAGCAAGAAATTCGGCTCCCCGCATAGGTGTCATCGAAGCTAATTGAATAATAATTAGACGATTGAAATTCTTGTGCTTCAATATTTACTCCTAACACACACTATAATAACGATCATACCCAAATTTTCTGACCGTCCAACTACAATCAAACGTCCCCAAATGCTTCGCTCATGACACGAGGAAGGGTATGTTAGTAATTACAGGAACAAGTGGGGGCACCAGATCCCTTTTAATACAACCGACGAGGGCTCCTCCCTGGGAAGTTCCGCCTGATACTCTTCCATTCGACTCCTCCTTGCTCATGGCGACGGCGACGGCGACCTCCTTCGCTATTCCGGCTGTCATATGTGAGTCCCGATTTGCTTCTTGATGAATCCAACTGCTAGCCACTGATCCAATCTGGTTCTTCTCGGTAGATTTTAGGGTTTATGGGACCGGACTGGATCCCAATCCATGATTCCGTTGTATAATCGTGTTTATCTATTCGTGTGTAGAGAGTAGGTGAGGAATCGGAATCGGAATCTTTTTCGGCTGTGCTATTTCTAGAGATAACTTCGGTTCCACGTTCTGGAATGGGGCTGAATTTTCCTTGAAGGATTTTATATTAGATTAGGATTCTTAATTTGACTTGATTTGATATCTTAGGTGCGATTTGAGTACTTGATTATAGTTACTTTAATGACTTGTTTTTCTGAACACCTTTTACTTCTGAGCGAATTATATGGAAGGATAGCAATTATTTGCGAACCTATTTTCTATTTTCTTACAATCGTTCGTGTAAGTGTCATATGCTTAAATGTATCCATTCCTTCATATTCTGTAACACTGCTTTCTTTGTGACTTAATGCAGTAGCCAGGATTAATTTGTAAACTTATTTTTTAAATTTGAAGATTATTTTAAGTTATGCACGTATCCTAAAACCTTGATAGTTAGGGATGATAATGATGTAAAATAGAGTTAATGTGGAACTGGCTGATGATTTGGTAGTATTACGGAACTGTAGATGATTGGGAACTAGTTCAAAAATTCCATAAATTCTCCTGAGTGATTTTTAGATATGATTGGAGTACAAACTTATGTGAATAGTAGATGACGTGGAAATGACTGAATTTGTTGGAAAACATGATTTTTTCGTTCACAAAAGTGTAATCAATATAAAATTTCAATCTACAAGTGAGTTTGTCTGATGGTCTAACTTACTTCATAACCCCTTATGAGCAATAATCTCCTCCAAGTTTTATCTTATATGTGTGCTAATGTGATTTGGATCAAGGACACTATCATTTGCAAGCCCAATATTCTGAGTAATCTTATCAACAGAATTCATGTTTTATTTTATTGGAATGTCAATTAAAACTTTGTTAAGTTGCTTTGAATATAATAATTTGCAATTAGAATCTGGATTCTTGACTTATGTTCAGAAGCAGCATTGATGACTGCAAATGATGTTAAATGTTCTTCATTAATTGTTAATCAATGCTTTCATATGTTTTTTATCACGAGCATTCATTTATCTTCGCTAGATGCAGTGAAATGATTCTCACTAAATAAATGCATTAGCTAAATTGACTAATGGTCATGTCAGCACTTCTATACATCAAAAAATTTCTACTGTCCCACACTATCCTTCAATTTTTCTATTTAGCTAAGCCATTGTCATTTAATAGCTTTAAAAAAAAGCTTCCTCTTATGATTAGTTCTATTTTTTTTTCTCTTGTTAGACTTTCTTAAATTTTTAGTACACCATTATTGAAGAAATTATATATAGATCATTTTGTGCTTATGTACGAAGTATTGCTTAAGCATCTAACAATTAACCTCTTTGAAGCTATTAAAGTGAAAAAAAATGTGAGATTGTTGTGTTTTGTATGCATCCAAAGAACTGAACTGTTGTTTACATTGTTAATTATATATATAGTTTATTTAATTCTGCAGTCTTCTTTTAGCTGATTTTTGTCGCTTCTTCACTTTCTTTATATCAAAATCCTTTATATTCAGAACTTGCAACATACATCTCTTGAAAAGTACACAATAAAAATCTTTTAAATCCATAACCCAGATGACCTGTAGAAGCACATTTACATTGCAGTTGCTTTACATTAAGTTTCATCTATTATATAGAACACATATCATGTCCATTTTTGGTTATCAAGCATGTGCACCATTTGGGTATGACAACTAATCATGCCAATAGTTACATCTTCAGAACCAAATTTTTTTCCCTTTATGTGATGCTAAGTACTTTGATAAATAGAGTATCAAATGATGAGAGTAAAGAAATTGAAGACATCCTGAAAATAAAATAATTTTCATCAACTTTTATGTGCATTAACAGAATTGGTGATTCAATGCTATCAATTTTTTAAATTGTTAATATAAAGTTAGGATTCATGCTCTAGCGAATCGTTGCTTGTTAAATATGATTCTCTTTTTCAATTCATCTATAGGTTTACAGAATGGGAAGCTCAAATCTTTAAGTGGTTATCCAACTAAGTTGGCTGTTCCTCAAAAGTCAAAGGTGTTAAAATCCAGCCCTAGATTATCTGTTTGTGCTAAGTACAGGTAAGTATTACATGCTTATGATATATTTTCTTACAGATCTTTTAGGACCTAAAAGATTTAAATCGTGTTAGCAGTTAGCACTGCTATTGGCAGCTTTTTGGTCTGTAGCTAGACCTTGTTTGGGTTGCTAGATTTTTTATATTGGCTACTTATGATATATTACCAAAAGGCATGGTTTTCTCGGTTTCTAAAGAAAGCCCGTGTTTCCTAGTTTGACTTTGCTTGATGGCAACATCCGTATAATCTTTCACTTAAGTTGTCATCATTTTTGTGTACTGTTGATTCATACTTAGACTTGGCTAGTCTAACTGATTTGAATCCAACATTTTGACTGGCACACCTCCCATTAAGTGTTAAATGACTTTTTATTTTCCATCTCTAGATTTTTTTTTTTCTCAATATTACAGATTGCAGACACAAATATTTTGTGATAGCTTCAAACTTAGTGAATGTACTAATGAATGTTTATTATTACCCATTACTCAATAACTTTTGTTCATTGTTTCTCACATTCTCCATTGTCATCAACCTCTTCTAATTGTAAGATAACTTGTTTCAATTACATTTTCACAATGCTATTTTATTTTGTTTCAAGTTTCGTGGACTTGTTTCATTTATATGCAGTGATGATTCTTCTGGAAGTGGTGGCGATTTTGTTGTTGGATTTGTTATAGGAGGAGCAATTTTTGGAACTCTGGCATACGTATTTGCTCCGCAGGTGAACAGTCTGTATTTTTCATTCCGTGAATTTCTCTGATGACTCACCGAATTCAAACTCCATTATCATGACTAAACCTCACTTGCATTGACATGCTTTACTGGTTGCATTTGTTACCCATTTGAATGACAGGAAATGGGAAGGGATGGTTTGCATTCCCTATATTTACTCATTTCATTGTTAATCTCCCTGAAATATATCTTCACTTTTACTGTCCAGATAAGGAGATCACTACTCAACGAAGATGAACATGGATTTCGGAAGGCCAGGCGACCATTGTATTATGAGGAAGGATTAGGGCTAGAGGTCACAATTCACTCAACTATCTTTTATCGCTTTTTGTCATTATTTTGATATCAAACATCCTCATTGTGTGTGAATACTAATACCAGGAAACTCGTCAAACACTCAATGCAAAGATAAGGCAGCTGAATAGCGCCATTGACAAGGTTGCAACTCGATTAAAAGGCGGGGCTAAGAAGGTGGCTATAGAGCCTGCCCAAGCTGACTCTGAGTTTGAAGCAGCCTTGTAAGTCTACACATCTATATTCCTTAAAAGCCTGTTGACTCAAGGACGTATTCCATCATAAAATCTGTTTGTTTTCTCATCAGTATGATAATCAGTTTTCTTTTCTGCCAAGTGTTGTCTTTTGCTATTTCGTATTATTGTAATCTTTGAGGAATGGAGCTACGATTGTGATTTTGAAGTATCAAGTTGACCCGATGCGTCAGTTAAATTTTGTTTTTTTTTTATCAATAGCATTTAAGCTTTAAGAGTAAATAAATGTAAAAGAAGAAAATGGCAAAAAAAAAGAAAGTTTTCCTGAATGTTAGAATGGTTGATATATGAAAATAATTGATTTTGTTTTATCCCGTACGGTTCTGGATTAGAGTTTGATTGTTGGATTCGTTATTTTGGAGCGTTTGAACTGATTCTGGAGCCATTTAGTTTTTTTTTGTTTTTTTTGGGTTCATGACTTTAAAAAGGATTGCTAAGAATTAAAAGAGAAAAATTAATAAATGTTTAAGAAATACAAAAATAACTTTCTTTAAGACAGATGGGTTACTTTAATTTGATTAAGAGATAGTGATAAAATGAAATTAGAGAAAAAGTCAATAGTGTATTGAATTTCTAGGATATAGAGCACCAAAAATCACAATTGGTCTCGTTTCTTATTTAAAACTCGCTATAATTAACAAGAATTCTACTATTTTTTATTTTTAACTGATTGTAAATTTTTATTTGTTGTTTTGAATTTTTCAGAAAAAAGGAAAGAACTAATTTATTATATTTACTCTTTTGAATTTTTCAAAAAGAAGTAGAATTATATCCTTCTTTGGAATATCGGAAACTTTGTGTTTTTTTATATAGGATTTTTACTTTAAATTCAAAGAGTAATAATGGTTTAAGTATTTGGAATAATTTGAAATTGTGTGGTGGGATTAAACTTTTTAAACATATTTGAATGCATTCGATGTGATTATAATTCCAGTTGTATTTTGGAACATAATTATTTATGAATATTTTTTGATAAATATTTACAATGTAATATTGATGATAAATGTTATTCAGATTTAGTATAAATATTATAAATGTTATAAATTCAATTAACTGTATTGGATTATAAGTTCAATAAATAGAGATGGATAAAAAATTATGGGTGTTAATTTTGTAAGCAATATTTTAAAATTGATCACTAATATAAAAATCAAATACTAAATTTTCATCATTAATTTAACAATCTATATATTAACAATGGTCATAAACTTAGTTATTAAAATAGGCAAATAGCAACCGACTTATTGTATGTAGTCATTGAAAATTAACGACGAAAGAAATAAAAACTAACCAATTTAATCGTTAATGCTAAATATATATAGTGATAGATTATTCATCGAATCTTCTAACATAAATTGTTGATTTTCTTATAGTGAAAAAAAAAATTGTTTTAATTAAATTAATCTACTCTTGATGAATTTATTAGAATTACTTGATTGCACTCACTCTTGCACGTAGTAGAACTCTTAAAGCACATCGTAGAATACTAAAGGGGTGTTTGATTGGATGGTATATGGAAATGAGGAATGGGAAATGAATGGAAAGTTGATGCTTGGTTGGGGGAATTATTGGTGGGTCTCACGGAATCAATCCCCTAAATAGGAGAATGAGTCATTACTTAACAAAATGAGGGGAATGAAAACTCATTTATTCTCATTCTCCACTTCTATCAATCTCATTCTAATTAACCAAGCACCCCCTAATATATTAGGTATGTATAATTGTCTCCATTGTTTTTATTGTTCATCTATTTTTCTCACAGATTAAATGATAATATCTTTTTCTCTGTCTGTATATTTTTATCATAAGTTAAATGATATAATATCTGAAATTAAGAAGATGACTTAAAAAAAAAAGAAAAAATAGTATTCCAATCATAATCAACTAAATCAATTTAGAAGTAATTCTCACGTAAGAAGTTACTTTTATTTTTGCATAAAATTATATTGTAAATTAAATACAATTGCTGCACTATACAGGTAAAATGAATGTTGGAAAGAATTCATTTACGGATTATTTAATTTTAAGTCTTGGATTTCAATTTTGGACTTTCCAAACCACACAACTCTACATTTCAAAATATAAACTGGAGCATGATAAAAACTAAGTTTAAGGATCCCCTATTGAGATTATACATATCTTATAATGAAGTGGAACTGATGGCAAAAAAAAAAATTAAATCCATCTAGAGAGATTTAATGATTTAAAAAAAATCAAATTCTAATTCGATGGTAAAATAGTTTGATAAATGAAATACATACAAACTCAATTTGTCATTTTCATTTTTATTGATCACATTATATTTTCTATTCTAGAATCCTGAGTAAACTATAAATTTCTAATTAATTGGTAAATTCCATCATTATTGAAATTTTTAATTAATTCAATTTTTTTTACTGAATTAACTAATATTTTATTGGTTTGATTTGATCAATTTTTGTTTAAAAATTTGATTGGTTTGGTTAGCTAAAAAAACTCAATTTGTTTAATTTTAATTAATTTAATTTTAGCAAAAACTCATTATTACCTTATGATAAAAGTATTATAAGTGTGAACTACTCCACTTACTCCCAAAATATAATATACTTATTTGAAAATTTTAATTAAATTAAGTTCATATAATAATTTTAACCAAAATTATTATATATACTAGAATTATTAAAATTTCAATTATAATCACTTTATCAATTTTTTCCCTGAGTTAGTGTGTGTTTATATGCTATTAGTTTTAATGTTTAAGTTCCATCAACATTATAAGACAATTTTGATCAAAATTACTTAATACACAAACTTTTTAAAATTAAAAATACAAGCATAGAACAACATAATAGAAAACAACAATGTGTTTGTTTGTAAATTATTAATATTTTTTTATCAAAACTATAATATTAATTTAAATGGTATAAATTTGAGAAATAAAGGCATATATTATTAAATTTAAACTAGGACAAAAGAGTATTTATTTGTGAAATTTAATTAGTAACAGTTTTATTAAAATTACTATAGATTTTATATATTGATTTAAAAGGTTAAAAAATATAAATTTTCATCAAATTAAAAGGTATAAAATTATTATTTAGTTAGGATTACTATAGTTTATATTCATCTGGTACTCTTTCAAATGATAGTAGGCAGGGCTTGGCAGTGACATGACTTCATGTTCTAAGAAAAACTTCTAAAGTAGTAACTGACAAAGTAAAATATAAAACTAAAAGCAGTAAAGTTCTTAAGTATTTAATGCTATTATTTGATAGATTATTAATAGTGTCAAGTTGTCTTGTGCCGAGCTCATAGGGTTTAGTCTCATCGACGAGAGCTTGAGAAAATTTATTTGATCGTTAATTTAACTATTAATTTTAAAATTCATCATCAATTTGTAATTAAAATTAATCAATCATTAATTTATCGATCAATTTTAAAATCAATTATTATAATTCGTAACTGAAAATTTAATCGGTAGTTAAGTATATTGATCAATTTTAATATCAGTTGTTAATTTATGATCGAAAATTTATTCGATTTCTAATTGAACAAATAATTTTAAAATCTATCTTTAATTTACTATAAGAAATTTAATTGATCATTAATTTAATGATTAATTTTAAAATCTATTGTTAATTTATGATCAAAATTTAACTAATCTCTAATTTAATGATCGATTTTAAATTTTGTTATTAAATTGTGATTAAAAATTGAGATGATAGCTAATTTAATGATCAAAATTAATTGTATAAATAACAATTTATAATTGTTATAATATGGATATTTTATCAGTCAATCATGTTTAACATTATATCATAACAGCTATCACCTATAATTATTACAATATAAACTTTTTATTTTTTATTAACACTAGTAGGCATTATATTGTGTAACATTATGTAATTGTAATTACTATTAAAAAATTAGAATTGAAGTATTTGTAGCATGTATAATTCCTTAACGGCTACAACAACATCCAAAATAAGGATAATTTAAAAAACAAAAATAGACTAAAATGTTATAGGAGGTTGTTTTAATAATCAATAACAAAAAGAATTTTTTGTTTTTGACAATTTTAATAAAAAATGATGTTTTCTTGACTTCAGCCCCTTGCTCATTAGATGAGATTTTTTTTGTGTGCAATTATCTCCGTTCCATCAATAGTAATACATAGTTATTGAGCACCACAACTATTACAAATCTTTCCCTATTTTTTCGTTTGGAACATATTGCACCTGGAAAATACAGAATATGAGATAATAGAGTATATGCCTTTATCTATCTTTAATTTACTATAAAAAATTTAATGGGTTAAAACCCAATTTAGTCCCTCATTTTATGGCCTCGTGCCATTTTCGTCCCATAAGTTTCATTTATCCCACTTTAGTCCTCGTATTTTCGGCCGTTTTCCCGAATCTGTTCTTCCGTCAAAATCGTAGGTAAACTTGACGGTTGGACTTGTTTTACCGGTGGAATCGACCGGCTGCTTTTATTTAGTCGAAAACCATCCCAAA
>JBBPFQ010000044.1:4289805-4308204 GCA_037974815.1 Kaempferia elegans
GCCGCCAACAACATCTCCGACCCTAATCTGATCCAAATAGGGCAGGAGATCTACATCCCCTTGCCCTGCAGCTGCGACGAGGTGGAGGGTGTGCCGGTGGTGCACTACGCGCACGTAGTGACCTCCGGCAGCACGGTGTCAGGGATCGCGGCGGAGTTCGGGGCAAAGGAGAAAACATTGCTGAATCTGAACGGGATCAGCGATCCCGAAACCCTCGAGGCTGGCCAAATTCTCGATGTTCCTCTCAGAGGTTTGATCGATCCTCTTTCTTTCTTCCCTCGCATTTCTCTATCCAACACCCTGCTAAACCATGTCTAATTGTCGATGATGCCGCAGCGTGTTCTTCATCGATCGGCAGCGCCTCTGCCGACAGTGGCCTGCTCGTCTCCAATGGAACTTACATTCTGACTGCGAACAACTGTGTCCTCTGCAGCTGCAGCTCCTCTTCGTGGGAGTGAGTTCATGCACCATTAATAATCGTCTAAAAAAAAAAGAAGAAGAAAACTTTGTGCCATCCGTAATTGTTTCTTTGATTTGCATTAGGCTGGATTGCCACCCTACGAGAGGGATCAGTTCATCAGTTTGCCCAGTAGCAACCTGCGGAAATCTCTCCCTCGGCAATTCATCATCCAGCACAGTCTGTGAGAGCACAACATGCACCTATGCTGGCTACACCAACAGGACCAACTTCGACATACTCACAAGTCTAACAACTCAATCATTGTGCGATAGTAAGTTTTGAACTCGAGTAATTATATATAGTTCATATTCTTCAGGATATATGGAGCGTAATTGTTTGCCATTGATCGATCAATCAGGTGCGGGAGCACCAGTGCCACAGCCCAGTGATGGGTTTTCTCTGCGATCGTCGTCGAGTTTCTTGCGACTCTCCGTGGCCCTTGCAATGGCTTTGTGGGGTTGGAGTTCATGAAATAAAAGAGAAGATCCAGGATGTTGTGGTATCGCACTGGAGTTAGCTGACAAATTCAATCTTTTCAACTTAAAAAAGTAGAGTGATCTTTTTGTTGTATATGCTTGTTGGTTTTAGCCCACTAGGTTGAGCCAACTATGATATGATGGTGAGTTGAACTGAGCCTTGTTTAGACCAAGTCAATCAAAGATTTAGACCAAGTTTGTTTAACAACAAATTGGATTGGGTGACTCATTTGATTCGGTAATGGTTGATGCAAATTCACTCAGTTTGTATGATCAATGCATTTTATTGTTCAAGAGTTAATTGATAAAATACTTCTTTGATGTGCAAGTAATTTACAAAAAAAGGGTTTTTTTGTAAATGACACATATGTTGTTATGACTATGGATCAAAGCCAATATATGGAAGTATAAATTGGCCCAATATAATCCTTCACACTCTAATCCTTCTTACAAATCAACTAAACCCACCCTTTTTCTCTTCTTTTTTCCTTTTCAGTTATTAAAAAGCAACTCGACTTGCTTAATAGATGGAAATGAGATTTATGTGTATTCTTTGAGATCTTGAATTGAAGGGGTAAAACATCTGTGACTTCATTAATTTTGTAGACTAGAACCCAGTTTTTAGTTTGAGTCTTTGTTATTTTCACTACTTTATGATAATACTAGGAGCTGTATTAATCTATGATAAAAAATCTTCATTAAGGTGAAGTATGGATTCACATGTTTACTAAATGTTTGAATAAATGTCTCACAAAATTACAACATAAGCAAAGTGTAGTGCTCAAAACCCAGATCAAGTAAATTTCATGAAATAAAATTCTCAAGGTATGCAATTTATTTAATTAAGATCTAAATTGGTTAAATTGAGGGTTTTTATGTTTTATGTTATTTAATTACCTATTAACGGGCCAGGCCTAATTTACAGCAAACAGATATTCCTAGTATTTTATTTAAGGAGAGAAGTCTTATTTTCGAAAAAAGAGGAGGAATTCTAGGATTTTCTTTAACCTTTTGCTGCCGCCTTCACCCTTAGAAAACCCCTTAGAAACCATCCCAAAAGTTTGAGAATTTTAAGAAGAACGTTGTCGGATCGTCTCCCATCGCTCTCCTAAGCCTTGCTCAATTTTTCACACATTAAAACCCTAATTATCATCTCCGAGGAAGGTGTAGGTTGTTACGCCTATCCTTATATTATCACTGTACTCGTTCCCTTTTCCGGCATTACCGGAGGATGCCTTTAGTAGATTACTTGTCGATAGGTCCACGAGAGCTGTGTCTTGGAGTGGGAGTTACCGAAGGCTCCGAACCAAGTAAACCGTTTGTGTTCTTGTGCTTTTCTTATTCTTGTGTTTCCACTGTGTACTCGTTCATTTTCAAAAATAGAAAAAGAAAAGTCTCTCACGTGCGCAATGATCGTACACAATCTTTTATTTCACTCATTCTTTTGTTCTATTGATTAGATATTTTATCCATAGTTTTTTTGGGGGTTTGTAAATCTCCTAATGCATTCACAGGAGTGAACTTAAGCAAGCATGTCTATATAGGTTTTGTGGTATTTTAGAAATGCATAAGAATACACTAAGAGACATGTTTTAGAATATTTAAATTGAGCAAATATTGTTTCATAGTTGATGGATTAAGAGTTTATTAGCTTTTTCTATCTCTTCGTCATATGTAGTTTAATATTGTTGGATAATATTAGATAGATAGGGGTAGTTTTGTCATTTATCATGTTATCTCTCTGTATATATTTTCTGTGTTATGTACTCTAATGTTTTTTGTTCGGTGATTAAGAAAATCCTAGTCGTTTCTTTTGGTTTATGTTAACAAATATAAGATTGTATAAACCTTCTACTTGCAATTTAAAACGTGTCTAAAATAGCTAAAATTTTTGTGTCTCGGATATGTAGGTTACTGAAGAAGAGGTTGCAACACTTTTCAACAGTGGACAGGTAATTACACTTTTCAGCACTTTTGTGTCTTCTCGGTTATTTCATTCTTTTCATCTATTTGTTTATTTCTTATTAGGTTTAATTTGTTTGATTAGAACAAAAATGGATATGGTCAGGAGAATCATCGGATGAATAGCTGGACGAGTATAGCAGAGAGAGATGAGGTGATCTCTTGTTCTTAGTATCATCTTTTTTTATTTGTTGAAATTAAATTGCAGGTTTAATATTTTGTGTATCAAGATTTCTTTATTATTTTAAATATCTTATTATGATACTTATTTTTTTGTAAATTTATTATAAGTATTGGTGGTTTAAAGTGAAATAGACTTTTTGAAGCTTTTGCTAATGATAATATTTTGCATAAAAAGAAGAATTTAGAAAAATTGAATATTTGGATGTAAATTTTATTGGATGATAATTAGACACTGTGATATAAAATTTAATGATGCAGAAATAATCATTTTATATTTAGTGTTTTGATTTTTATTAACATTTAGTAGTGTATTTATAGAAAATATATATATTTTGACAGGTTCAAATAAATGATATTGTCGCTGTTGCCATTAAAGATGATATGTTAAATCATTGTTAAATAATTAAAATTGTTAAATTACTAACGATGATATATAAGATCGTCGTTGTTGTTATTGATGACAGTGAAATACCATTATTAAGAGCTATTGACAATAATATTTTTTTTTTTTTGTCTTTAATCAATTCTTGATGGGCATTTTAGTGACAACCTTCTATAATATTTAATACCGTTATTGATAAAAGTTAATGATGAGAATTACCCTTTTAACGATGGAAAATCCCATGGTTAAAGAGTCTTTTCTTATTAGTGACACCCGGGTCTATGACCTTTTTGCCAAGCAAATACACAATTAATATAACAATTAAATCACTTTATTAGATTTGTCCAAATTCATGTGTCATAAAAAATTAACCACCAAATAAAGAAATAAAATACTAATATAATACTCTGATAGCAATGAAACAATTAATCCCCATACGTACCAGAGATAAGGTAAAACCATCTGTAAAGAATTCTAAAATTGCTTGTGGAGAAGCACTTAATTTTAACAAGAATGACAAACAAAGAAGCTACAACATGTCCATTACTACTCGAACACTCTAAAAAATTGCTACAGTGGTGAAGGATTAAGATGAAATTTCTTGCAATTAAATTAATTAATAAGATTGCGTTAAACCATGATCCGACTATATTTACATGATTAATTCTCAATTTCAAAGCGAAACAAACTTGTTGAACAGCAAGACTTGTCATCGTTGTGGCTCTTCCTAGCACATTTGGCTTGGACTGCAAGTGTGTTGGTCGTTTCGGGACACGCTCCGTCAATCCCGTAGGCCTCGGCCGACACCGGCAATGCTCACGATGGTTTTCCCAAGCATGCCTAGTCATAAAAACAGCAACTTAAATCAATGGATTGTCCGATGCTTTGTCCAATTATCCACACCATGCCTTTCCCCATAGAGCTCAAGTCCAAAGCGACAGGGTCTTAGAAGGGCCATCAAAGTATTTCTGAAAGGGAAAAAAAGAAGAAGACATGAATTTCGATCTGTTTTACACTTTTACTTGATCATCAACTTTAATGCTTTTAATTGAGTCTTAATTTAGGATCACTAAACAAGGTTTATATATATTTGCTATTCCTGAACACGACAAATCCTGTTCTTCTTGATTTTACCTCAAAACCAGGTGCAAACTTTTGCAATCCTTTCCTGCTCAGCTTCAGTGCAGCATGCAAATCCCTGAGATCGCCCCATTTTGGTTCCTTCTGCAGGCCTTGATCACCATGAAACAGTGAAAATTAAGAATTCAATATCATGATCATTAAAGCAAATGTAAAACATTATATCTACTTAAAGTTATTATAATCACTAACCACATTCATAGAGCGGGCCTTCATCGTAGTATCTGGTCATCACGAAAGCAACTACTGTCTTTCCAAAATTTGTTCCACCATGATACTGAAAGTGAAAATTTTCAAATATCAATGCCAAGTTATATTGAAGTTCCAAATATTTGGGATCAGCTACATACCATGTAGTAGTTATCGAGTGAGCCATTCCTTGTGAAGAAGCGCGCACCGAGTATGAAAGATGCTTTGGTGATCTTGGAGACGACGGATCACCGAATACCCGGTACTTACCTGAATGATTTTAAAAGGAATTTCATTCAGCTTCTCATCCTTTATTTGATAGTTTAAATGTAATAAAGTGTATGATTTATCTTAAATTTTAAAAAAATTTAAAGGAACCTAATGTAGATGCTCTAACAAACAAGTAAGAAACAAGTAAGTAAAATTTAAATGTGAATGTATTTATTAGACCTGAGCAAGAATGATGGGACCTCTTTGAGGAGCAACGAGATCCTCATCCTTCATTTTCTGCACAATCATCTTTGCAAATCTCTCCATATGATTCTGCAACACAAGGTAATTATTTAAATTTAATTCATTCAATCACCATAAAACTAACAAGAATCTGAAAATTATAATTGAAAAAAGAAATCCTTAATTGCCTTGAAGGGTTCCTTGTCTGTCCTAAAAGTGATGTCAGGAACCTCTCTGAGCCAATATGGCAACCGTCTGCATTGAATTAATTATCGATCAATTAAATTAAATTAAACTTGAATTTATCAAGAAATTAATTCATAGATTAATTAATAACTTGGAGACTGCTACTCGATCGATCAGTCACCCATGATTCCATTCTCCTTGGAAGAAGGGGCCGATCCTGAGGACGACATACATATCCTCAGACAGCACTAGCTAAATGAATGAATATATATGATTAATTATATGATTGTTCAGTTCATCAATTGTTTGTAACAGGGAGATCAAGACTCAGTCAGTGTCTCTTAATAGTTGAGAATTAAGGAGAGGGAATATAAAAATAGGAATTTGGTCCGTCTGATTTCCTTGTTTCATGGAGGATGGCGGTAGGAGTCGTGATGGATGGTTCATATGACCCCTAATCCATCTCTCTTCCATCGTCCTACACTTTATGCGTGTCCATCGTGACGAAATGCTTAATTATAAAATTCGAGAAATAATCAAAGCAACCTGAAACTTACTAGATGCATGTTAAATCGATCGAGCATTCATGATGACACTACAAATTTGGATATTTTTTTCATTAGGAAGAATGCTATTTGTAAAGAATAGAACATTCATGAAGAAACTAACATATATTTGATTCAATCAAATTAGTTTGTGTTCGTTAAATAATATTCAACGTCTTATATATATTACAAAACTAATAATACTATTAATTCATTTCCATAAAAAAACAAAAGGACAATACAATTTTTAATAAATAAATTCAATGAGAAAATAATTAAATTTACATTTTATAAATTACATGCTGATGTTTTGATGGGGCTCGTCTTCCTTGAGTTAGGAAGGGGAGATTTGTAATCCATGGCCATGCCTCTCAAGTTGAGGGCACGTAAATGCACCGCTCTCAAAAGCAGAAGAAACATAGGAGGGTTTCTAATTGCCTACTTTTTGTGCCATAAGTGCACAACAAACAGAAAAAATGGAGCTTCCCCAAAAAATAAAACAAATACAAGTTTTACATGTACATTTTCTAAATTTAAGGACAAACGCTCCGGCCGCTTGCATAACAAGAACCTAACCCCTATATGTTAGGCCCTTTATTACTTTTACCATGATCATGTACAGATAAATAAGCCTTCAAACATGTTGAGGACAAAAATTACAGGTAACCGTAAAAAAGCTATGGATTTTGCCACCTCGATAAAGACTTGAGTTGCATTTGACGAAAATTAACAGTTGATAAATAACTGCTATGAAAAATAAATACAAGATCGGCAGGCAAAGCCGCTACTTTGATTAGCAGATGAGCTAGCTTTGCAAAAGGGGCTTCGGTAGGACTATACACAAAATGGAGCTCCTACATGAAGTAGCTTAATGAATTCTTCTTTCTTGACCCTCCTTCACCATAGAGATCATTCCACTGAACAAGCTCATTCATATTCGTAGATTCAGATGACACACTTGCGCAAACCTGCACGTAAAAATCAGTAAATAATTATTTCGCATTAAAGAATTTCATGTTACAGGTGCCAAATCTCAACTGTCCAAAGTAACTTGAAGAATTTCATGTTACATATAATGGTTTCAGGTTTCATGCCATGAACTAGCAAGCGGGGGCGGGATACAGTTTAACTTCCAAAGATGTTAAAGGCGCGTTTAGTATAGGGCAAGCCAATAGAGTTATTAGTGCTTTAGTTTTAGTCAAGCACATGTACAATGTTGCTACATTACCTGTTCATGTGCATATTTGAAGTCTTCAAGGTTCAAGGGACGAATATCTTCACTTCCATATGGTGTAGGTAGAGGTCTACCTTCTGCAATTGCTGAAGTCCTTTCCTGTACGTTTCAAAAGTCAATAAATCCCATTCTGGAACAACAATATGAACAATGGCATGCAACAACGGTCATAAACACAATAACGGGGAAACATGGAGCATAGTATGCAGAACGTTGTGCAAGCAATGTAACAATGTTGCTTATCGCGTGAACTGACTTGGAATCCACTACTAGTTGTCAACCATCACCAACTTTATATCCCTCTTTGCTATTTCAGCATTATGGAAACTATGGACTTAACAATCTCTAGTAATATCATCAAATCAAATTGTGTTACCCAACTATTTGACATTAGCTATATAGCTTCTTGCATTGGCCTCTATACAACACTATCAATATTCAAATCAATTAGGTTATTTGTCTTATTGTATCATCTAAAATTTTCCTTAGTTTCCCTAGAACACTTATTGGATATTTAGTTTTTTTTTAATAAAATCTTTCCTAAGTTACATTCGAAGAAAACTTACCTAGCCAACATAGGTTACTATTGTTAGATATACGTCTCAAGCATCATAGTATCAATACAACGAAGACGTGCATGAATTCTATTATGAAATTATGCAAGTTCAAGGAAGTATATTTAATGAGAGGGTAGGATCACAAGTATTAAAAGCAATATATAAAGACTCATATACGACATGAGAAAGTACAAGAGAAAGTGAAGAAAAACAAACAACTTATAAAGAATTATATATTTGTAAGAAAGAAAAAAACTTTAAAAAAATATACAATAGTCAAGAAAAGGCTAAGAAAATAGTGAATAGACAAAGAACGAAACTTTTGAATGACTATATAAAAATTGGATACAAAAAAGGGGAAAGAATCATTTATAGAATAGCTAAAGTGGGAGAAAGGAAGACAAGAGCTCTTAACCAAATAAAATGTATTAAAGATGAATGTAACAGGGTACTAGTAAACAATGGAGAAATAAAAGAGCAGTGGAAGATGTATTTTTATCAATTTTTTATTAAAGGTTTAGGTGATCAACTTAACTTATAGATAATTTAAGTAGATTAAATGAGTATAGAAATTTAAATTTTTATCCTAAAATTCATATTTCAGAAGTAAAACAAGTCTTAAATGAGATGCAGAATGGAAAAGCTATTAGACCATATGAAATTCTGATACATATGGAAGTACTCAGGGATTGAATGACTTACAAAATTATTTACCATGATATTGAAAACGAAAAATATGTTTGATCAATTCAGGATAAATACTCTAGTTCCCATAATATAAGAACAAGGGAGACATATAAAATTGTGCAAATTATAGGGGTATTAAACTAATGACTCATACCATAAAACTTTGAAAAAAAAAATAATAGTATAAAGATTGAAAAGGAGACACGGTGACCGAAAATCAATTTAGGTTTATGTCTAGAAGGTCGATAATAAAAGCTATACATCTTAAACAACTAATTGAAAAATATTGGGAGCAAAAACAAAATTGGCACATGGTATTCATTGACTAAGAAAAAACTTATAATAAATTCTAAGAGAAATTATATAAAAAATTCTAATAAAAAGAGGTGTTAGGGTAATATATATTGAACTAATCAAGAATATGTACGTGGATATAACAACGAGAGTAAAAACTTCAGACAAAATAACTGAAGCATTTCCTATAAAGATATGGTTACATCAAGGATCAGCTATAAGTCCCTATCTTTTTATACTAATTATAGGATAACTCAATGCACATATTCAAGACATGGTGCATGTTTGCAGATATTATTTTGGTAGATGAAACATGTAGAGTAACTGCTAAACTAGAATCTTGACGGAAAACAATAAAAGAGAAAGGTTTTAAGCTTAGTAGAATAAAGACAGAATATATGAAATTTAAGTTTAGCAATACTAAATGTAATTAGACAATTATTAAAATGGGAGATAATGAGTTGTCCAGAATTGAGAGATTAAAACATTTAAGATCATTTTTGCAAAACGATAGATGGATTGTGAGAGATGTCTTACATAAAATACAAACAAACTGATTGAGCACATGAGCAGAATATGAGAGTTGCAGAGATGAGGATGTTAAGGTGAATGTGTGGACATACGAGGATGGATATAATAAAAAATGAGATCATTAGAAAGAAAGTCAAAGTTGTATCTATTGAGGGAAAACTCCAAGTGAAATGTTTACGATGGTACGAGCACGTACTTAGACGACCAATAACTGCTCCAGTTAGACGATGTAAAAGTATGACAAATATACATATCAAACGGAGAAGAGGAAAACTAAAAAAAAACTTGGTTAGCAACAATAAAATTAGAAAAAATTTATTTAAGTAAGATATGATATAGTAATAAATAGAGCTCCATGGCGTAAAAAGATTCATATAACCGACCCCATCTAGTGAGATAATGCATGTTTGTTGTTGTTGTAGAGTATACAAATTTAAATTTTTATTGTAGAATTTAAACTTAGAGTATAATAGACTTTAAAGGGACTTTAAATGGGTTGTAAAAGGGAAAAGTAATTAAGAGTTGATTCTAATAAAGGTATTGAAGTACTTACAAAGTATTAAATACCTTACAAAATTATTCATTAATATTGAAAGTAAAAACAATGTTTAATAGTGAAGCATAAATATTCTAATCCCCCTTGTAAAAGAGCCGAACAAAATTGTATTTGTCGTCTTAAAATAAGCTCATGTCAGTCTCAAGATAAATTATGTGAGGAATTCTAAAAAAAGAAAGTGTTAGTGCAACACATATTGAAATGATATATATGAGGATGTGACAAGAGTAAAGACTTAATGAGGATTAATTGAAACGTATAAAGATAGGGTTACATCAACGATCAATTCAAGTCCCTATCCTTTTGCACTAATCATGAATGAACTCACTCAACATATTTAAGACATTATTATAGTACATATTGCTTGTAAATGATATAATTTTAGTAGATGAATGAGTAAATGTTAAACTCAAATTTTAGTGAAAAATACTAAGGGTGAAAGTTTTTGGCTTATTAAAGTAAAGACGGAATATATGAAATTTAAACTTAGCAATATTAGATATAATAAGATAATTGTTATGATAGGATTTGACGAATTCCCTGTAACTATGAGTTTTAAGTATTTAATAACGGTTTTGCAAAAAGATAAAACCGTTGAGAGAGATGTCTTACATGAAATACAAAAATGATTGTTGAAATGAAAAACGTCACATGCTCTTTGTGATTGTAAAGTATATCTAAAACTTATCGTAAAGTTCTACAAAACGGTAGTTAGACCCATGTTATACTGCGTGGAGTTGAATGTTGGATTACGACTCGAGCACACGAGCAAAAGATAGGAGTTATATAAACGAAAATACTAAGGTAAATGTATGGATACACGAGGATGGACAAGACAAAAAAGTGAAAATATTGGAGAGAAAGTATTACACCTACTAATGGAAACTCTAAGAAAATGGTACAAACATGTACTTAGATGATCATGAAATGCTTCAGTTAAACAAGGTGAAATTGTGACAAATACACATGTTAAACAAGGAAAGGAAAGGCTAAAGAAGACTTGATTAGTAACGATAAAATGCAATAAAATTCAATTAAATATAAATGATAATATAGTAGAAGATAGAGACCAATAATTTTGAAGGATTCATATAGTCAACTCCATCTAGTGGGATAAGGTTTGGTTGATATTGGATATTATTAATGCAGTCCTGTAATTCAAAAACCTTATCTTAAGCATTCTTATCTCTGCAACATTTAATTTTTGCATGTGTGACTTCGAAGTCTTCACACTCCAATCCACAAAGTATGTCAAATGAATGATAATCCTCACAAAACTTTCCTTCTACATACTGACATCTGAAAAGGTATACTCCTTTTATTTGAATGTAACTTGTCACGCACTATTAATCAAAACTATTTACTTCACAAAACTTTCCTTTATATACCAAAGTCTTAAGCACTGACCTTCTTTTCTTTTTCCAAAATCTCTCTGATGGGGCAATGTGCAGCAGTCACACAGAGATTCTGAAAAATTATAAGAAATTAGCTCTCTTCACTCAAGCGTCTTACTGAAACAAGAAAAAAAAATTTCTAGTAAAGCAAACCTTTAGGTCACTTCCTGAATAACCATCAGTCATATTTGCAAGAACATCAAAATCAACATATTGTGATAATTCTTCTTTTGATAATATTACACTCAGAATCTTCCTTCTGTTTGATGCATCTGGTAAATTTACCATTAATCTGCATTACAAAACACTTCAAGGCATCAATCATTTTGAGTAACGCTCAAATTATACTATTCTCAACATTTACCTTCTGGGAAGTCTCCTTATAACAGCCTCATCAAGATCAAAAGGCCTGTTGGTGGCAGCAAGAACCAAGACACGCTCTTTATCTTTGGTTCGCAAGCCATCCCAATTAACCATGAATTCATTTTTCATTTTGCGCATTGCTTCATGCTCTCCAGGATTTTCTCTCCTGCCCAGCATACTGTCAACCTATAAGATGGAAATGGCATAATCATCCTTTAAAAAACATAGAAATGAACAAAACAGAAGACAAATTGATGCCAAATTTTCTACCATCCTCAGTAAAAGCAAAGCAACAATGTTACCTCATCAACAAAGATGACACTTGGGGCAATTTTACTGGCTAATGTGAACACTGCTTTTACATACTTTTCACCCTCCCCGAACCACTGTTACAAATGATGGGTAAAACTAAATTTAGAAAAGAAATAAATTTAGAACAACATAGAAATCAAGGATTGACATTCTATGCAAGTCCCTGTTCACCTAACAACAAGAACAACATCGATAACTCAATATCAATAAGCCTTGGTAGTTCTAACTATTTGATTTTGCTACATGAATCACTGGATATAGAATCAATTAGCTGTTACTAAACATATATATAGTATTTTGATTCTTCATTTATAGTAACTCGACATACATGTTAATCATTCTCATATCTGTTATTACTCCTATACATTAGAAAACCCAATCATTATCCCATCACTAATATTTTCAACAATATTTCCTACTTTTTCAACGATAGATAAAAAATAACAACTCTTACAGGAATTTCTTGATCACCATCTTAACTGTTAGCTGACTAGTTTTCTCATTACTGAAATAATATTTTATAAATTTCAAATTTACCTTCCAAAGCTTCTCTTAAATTCTCAAGTTTATTTTATTTAAACTATCAATTAATGCTAAACTGGTAAAATCATTTAGCAGTAACATAAAAAAAGTAGAAGCATAGAACTGACTTTGATGTAAACCTATAATGATGTAAAATGTCTGTTATACTCTCAGTACCTCTAACACTAACTACAAGAATGCACGGCCATTATCATATAATACAATTGACAGATATTTATTTGTTCACTAAAACTTAGCACCCCTTTCTATGAATTCCATGGTAAGCTTTTCTAAATAGAAAAAAATATTATTTTTATATTTCCTCTATATTTCTCCAATTTTATTAAATAAATAGCAACCGTAGTTGATCTTTCGGACACAACCAAATTGATATTTATTAATTTTGATAGTTAATAATTTTTTATATTATCCATCTTTCAACCTCAGCTGACAACAGAATACAATTATTTGGTCTTTATTTTGAGAATTTCAAGACTGGTAGACATATTGATGACAAATTTTGAGCCTTCCATACCACAAATGCCAGCATAAACCATTGAATAATGCAGTCCACTTTTATAAGCCACTACACAAGATAAGTACCTTGGATGTGATGCTTGACATCGATATGTTGATAAAATTTGCACCTGCTTCTGTAGCAACGGCTTTAGCAAGCATGGTTTTCCCAGTGCCAGGAGGTCCAAAGAGCAGAATTCCTTTGCATGGCTGGAAAACAAGAAAAGAGAGTTAAACATTTAAATTCCTAGGGATCCTAACAAAAAGCATGATGTTTCATCTTAACTTCAGTAATGCAAATGCGTAGAAATGTATGTTCAGAAGTGTATCCATCAATGTTTAATTTATAGTGCCAAACCAAAAATATAACTGAAGGAGATACTTGAAAGTAGTTGAAGAAAAGTTCTTTAACCAAATATAATTGGAGAAAACAAATGTAATGCATTAAAGGTATTACAGGAAATGTACTTTATACAAGCAAACAAATAGAGGATACAATAGACATCAGGAACAATTTATACGACACAACGTGACCAACAAATTTGTCTTTGAGTTTGTGTTAAATGGATCAGTTCATAAATGGGTATTACCAGCAACTCTTTGTCCTGCTATTCCAAGCCTATGGGCGTCTATGCTTATTACCAACATACCATTGAGAAACTTAACAGGAATATCTTGCATCCAGGGTTGCAGCAGGCGAAGTTTGTTCAGGCAAGAGCAATTAAGGCATTCGTCCATGAGGGTTATCGATTCAGAATGGTCCCTCCTTTGGCAATTAATCCGAGCCTTATGAGCATCTTTCAATGGTTCTTCTCTTGCTACCAAGCATGGATGCAAACAGTCTCTAAAGCGGTGCCATATTTTTTGCTTAAGAGATGATTGAAAATCTCTTTTGACTTAGTAAATCTAATAGACAAATAATTATCACATTGGTCAAATTCAGAATCTGTCATTGGATCCAAAGATTACTTCAGATTGTCTACCATATGCAAATATAATGCTTGAGTCATTCGGATTACGTTGATAAGCTTTTGCTATTATACTCCCATACATTGTGCCCTGAACTTGCACCATTGAAAATTCAAATTCTTGGAGGCACATTAAGTCCCACATTATCTGATACTTATATGGGATGTTGTGTGCCTCTAACACCTATGCTCC
The DNA here is from genome assembly GCA_037974815.1 of Kaempferia elegans. NCBI lineage: Eukaryota > Viridiplantae > Streptophyta > Magnoliopsida > Zingiberales > Zingiberaceae > Kaempferia > Kaempferia elegans. The sequence goes on from JBBPFQ010000044.1 coordinate 4,303,909, forward strand.
AACTTCTAAAAATATGTTGGAGCACTCTGGTGTTATTGTTAAACCAGTCTGGTGGGTCTCATGAAGATAGTCAAGGGAGGTGTGAGGTTAGGTAGAGAATAGGGAATTTCTAGATAGTGCAATTACTGTGGAAAACCAGGACACCTGAAGCATAGATGTTATGAATACCAATTTTATCATCTCTCATATGTTGCTCATGTAGCACAATCTGAACAACCTTCCATAGAATGAACCGCCACCTGATAAGGAATCCATTTTTAGCTCCATTGTCATAACTTGCTATTGATGAGTACATTAGGTTCCTCTGCCCTAAGCGAAAGAAAATGCATCATCTCAATTAGCTACTTTGGTGACTCATAAAGATACTTCCACATCTGCCCTGGCATATCTCCTAAATTCTGAAGATTCTAAATACATATCTGGTAACATCAACTCCTACAGTATTATATCAACATTTCTTAACAGTTGTCAAGCTAGCCAATGAATCTCTCATTGTACAAAAACACTGGATAGGTTCTATGGATCCATCCTCATCATTTTCCCCTACATTTTATATACCTGAATTTCTTTTGAACCTATTACTAGATGATTCCATTGTTCAATTCTGTTTCCAATTAGGATTCAAGGACCAAGAGAGTGAATGGTGTAGGGTTTGAGTCTCAAGGCAGACTACTCTTAATGGTTAAGTCCCTTCAGAAAAGTAACAGCAAATGCATTACTTCACATCCTCCCTCTAGTTGCATCTCATAATAAGTCTTTGAGTTAGTTTTTCTTCCTTTACTCAAGATTCTCATCCTACTCCTAAAAATGTTTCAACGGCACTTTCTGATATGAAATGTCATAAGCTATGACAGATGAGATTAGGTGACAAAATAAGTAATATATAATAACCATATTAGGAGATATGGGTTTATTTGGACAAGTGCATGAGTAAATCGTTTTGACAATTTACTACAATTTAAAAGAGCAGTACGAACATATAATTACAACTTAAGCTTGAATTTAATAGACTAGTAGGAAATTATAATTACAACACAAGATTTTTTTGGTATGCAAAATTAGAGAACTCACTAAACAATAGTTAGGAGCAAACCAAGATAAAGCACCTTTGTTAATTGTCCTTTGCAAAATAATTCTGGTCTCTGTAGGGGAAGCATCACCAACTCTTTCAGTGTTTCTTTAACATTCTCCAATGCTCCAATGTCGTCAAATGTAACTCCAATATCATTAGGTGGAATAACATCAGCAAGAAGTCGTTTCTCAAATTCATTCTCGGTAACAACATCCTGAAACAATGGAAGTTGAAAATTAAATAACCACATTGGAATGGTACAACCAAAGAAATTCATAGTTATACCTTGAGTGATTTCTTTAAGCTCTTGCTATCATTTTGAATGCTCTGCAGCATACTTAACCCATTCATAAGGCTGCCAGTCATTGAAAACAATTTAAGAAGATTAGAGGCAGCTTTATATAGACTCCATGCCACCTAATCACAATTCAAATGTTCCAGAATATAATAATAACCTTTCACTGGGGAGAGTGAGCTTTGCATCTTTTGGCAAGACTTCAATTGCACTATGCTCGAGATGATGACTAATAGCAAAGCCAACTAACTTATCCACATCTGCCCCAAAAAAACAAAACAATATATATATATATATATATATACATATTTTTTTCTTTTAGAAACATTAGAAATGACAGTAGTGATAATTTAGAAAGGCCACAGAAAGCAACTCACTTTCGTTTGTGAGTGTCTGGTCCTTTATTGATACAGTTTCAAGATCATTGCAGTCCAAACCACACCGGTTCAAGAACTGTATAAGATGAAAAACTGAAGATGGTAGTACATCTGATCCAAAATTTGTAATACCAATACGAAGAATAGAAAAGAGGACAAGATAACCAGAGTTGGCTTGAAGAAAGAGAGGGCACTAATAGCAGCCAAAGGAACATTAAGCAACCACAATTTCATATATTATACATGTTAAAATAAATTGTTGAGTCTCACATAGCTTGTTTCATCATGAGTTATTAGATGTTTTAATATATATGGATTTAACTATCTGATTTTTGATCAAATATAATTAATTATTTCCCCATTAAACTTGGTGTAAGAGATATATGGAGATTTAAGGTTTCTGCTCTCAGAACCTCTTCTTTATTCCCCTCTTCAGGGGAAAACAGCTTGCATTCTCCTCTCCTTGGGGTCTTATACTCTTTTTCCTCCCACTATCTGTCTTCTTTCTATCTAACAGAGTTTCCTAGATATCCCAACACCAACACCCTCTCCAGCAGAACATCATTGTCATCCCAGACACCCCTGCCACGTGAAGCAATGTACACGTGATTTGCAGCAGCAATATTTAGGGGCACCCTGCATCAGCCTCCACTCACAATCTATTCTGAAGGCCAGTTTACAGCAAGCTCTGTGCTAAATATGCAGAGGCCACAATATAACCAAGTGAAAACAAGATGCTGACAACATGGACCCACTCAATGGACTTGTCAAAGCAAAGCCAAAACCACCAGCTCAAAACTTACATCCTCCACAAGTCGAATGGGCCACCTTTCTGCGTAGTTGAGCGGGATCCAGTGGCTTTCTCACCCACACCCAGAAATTGAGAAATACACTGCATGTCAACGTCAAGCATCTCAAAGGGACCTGCCCTATAGGCACGATCACTCTCTATCCTCAAACTTGAGGAGTGCTAGAACTCGATAGTTATTATGTTAGGAGCATATATATTAAAGATATATAAAAATGAATAGATCTGCTAAAGTTCAATATTTATTATAATAGAATAACATATCATCTTTTGATTAACATAACAAATATCTGCTAAAGCTCAATTTTTATTATAATACCATGATTGGTCTATTGCTAAAAAAGATAGAACAGCCAAAATATCAAACAAATAGGAAATTAAAAGGTCAACTACTACCTAGATCAGATAATAAGAGGATTGCCATTTATTAATTAAGTTAAAAATAAATAAAACTGGTAAACAAATTAAATGCCCAACTACTACTAAAACTTCCAAAGAACTCCAGGTTAATTTGAAATGAGATGCAGGTTTTAACAATGTGATGATGATGAAGCAACATCAACCAATTCTAGGAATGCTAACCTACCAGCCAAGTTATGTTATATGTGTTTTGCACTCAGTAGGAAAATGATTTTTTCCATGAAATTTACCTGCATATTGCCTATTGGCAATAAGCTATTTGCTAAAACGTGAAACCAACAAAAGGAAAATCAATGTCCAAGTGCCAAAGCTTGGACCTGAATTGATATTAACATTTGCTAATATCCACACTGTAGCAGTTTACTTCAGTACCTTCATTTAAGGTTTAAAGAGAAATTTAAACAGCCAAGACAAATAAGACGTCTAAAACAAACCCAAAAAAAACTCACAAATGAGAGTGGCATATGTTAATTTCTTAGAAACAAAAGTTAAAAATTCAAAACACGGCAACATGATTTTTCAGCACTTTGAGTTCCTACGAAAAGATTAGACTTACAGATCGTATGCTCAGCACGTTAGACTTGGCTTTAAGAGTTTCAACATCACGATCCAACTGCAGTTTCCATTCTGACAATTGCACTTCATCCTGCCAGAAATTTTAGTATTTAAACAAAGAGAATTCCTATAAAAATAAAGGGTAGATGCAAATATGAGATGTCAATTTAAACCTGTGGAAGTTGAATTGTAACTTTGTTGGGGAAAAGTCTGGAGAGCTGTTTCATTGTCTTAGGAATCTCCTTGCTTCTTTCGTGAAGTCTCCCAAAGTTGTCCTGGCCATTCCAGGATGAAAGATTATGGAACACGTGTAATTAAACTGTAATTTCATTTCAGCTTTTATTGCTTGGATAAAGAATCTAACTCCTAACAAGATAACAATTACATGAATGTCCAAATGTAACTAAAATAATAATAATAAAAAATTTAAGCTTTAGGCAACTAATGATGGTGCCAAACATAATATGGAGCACACATGTTGACAAAAAGGTAGAGTAAGAAATTTACAGAGTGGACCAGTATGAAAAAAATGACCCTAATTACAAAAAAAAAAAACTTGAAAAATCGCTCTATAAAGCAACATTTCTAGATAGTTCAATGAACCTAGGTTGTGTTTGAAATGCATAAATGAAATAGAATTGAATCAATTCGTTCCATCAAAGCTTCCATTACAAACAACAAGGATGGATCATTTAGGGGGGATGATATTTTCTATGGAATGAGTCAATCAATTTAATTTATGAGAGGAAAGCTTCATTTAAATCAAGAT
>JBBPFQ010000044.1:4315010-4332583 GCA_037974815.1 Kaempferia elegans
GTCAGTCCCCACCTTCGTTGAGGGTTTACGGGGTCTTCTGCTCGGATACCCCTGCTCGGTTTAGATTAGATCGGATAGACTGCAAGGTGACTTGTCTAATTATTTGACTTGTGACTTGGCTTGCCTCTTGACCTGACCTAGACTTTTAATGCTGACCTGACCTCCGTTTTTACCGACCGGATCAACAACTATTTCAAATTTAAAGTATAACAATTGAAAAACAAGAAATACAAACTAGAAAAACAAAACTGTATCAAATTTTTTCTCATTGTAACAATAAAGAAACATTGCTAAACAAAATTATTAAAATAATTATTTCACACACTTGAAAATGAAAATTTAAGAAGGAAATTTATTAGAAACCAAGTTTTTAATAATGAAAGGGAAAAAAGACAAGGAAATAAGTATAGTAAAAAAAAAAATTTTAAATAAAATAAATTAAAAAATTAGTTCCTGATAAAAGGAAAGAAATTAAAAATCATCCCGAATAGAAAATATTCAGGATTAATGTGATAAAAGGAAAAAAAAATTTAAAATTAGCACATCTACAATAAATCAGATTTAATTTTTATTAATTGTTAGTTTCCATTTTATATTTTTAGTAATAAATAGAAATTAATGTAAGTCTTAATAAGTTTACATATTTTTTTATTTAAAATAATTTTTTATATTTTACTTTCGAGTTAAATCATAAGCCATGATTTTATATTTTAATTTAAATTATAAATAAATAAATATAACAGCCATCATTTCTCTCCATCTTTCCAAAATTTGAATTCTCAAAAATAGCAAATTTTAATGCCTACTTGCCCACGCAAAATATCTAAACAATCATGTTTTTCATAAATTATTAGCCATAGCGCCGATGGATTGCATGTTGTAACTAATATAATACATAAAATATATAAATTAGTATGATGTTTGAGAACTCAACAATAAATTATTGTAATAGATTTTTTTATAAAAAATAATTTAATTTTTTATATTAGATATTAAATTGATAAAAATATATATTAAACTATCTTAACTAAAAAGTCTAGAAAGGTAGATTTTTCAACATGACTAATAGAATGTATTTAAAGAATCTCATTTTATTGTGATGTTGTAAATTCTAAGATTTGAGTTTAAAAAATATTATGACCATTCATCTATTTTTATAAAAAAATCTGAAAATTACTAATAAGTCTCACATAATTATATGCCACGGTTAAATCTTAAAGTTTAATTCCCGTATTAATGAGAAAAATTTCAATTAATATGCCAACTGAGTCTCAACCACTAATAAATTTTAAAATTATTTTCAATATTAAAAGAAAAATAATATTACTATAATATAATTATTTTTAAATTTTATCAAATTAATTAAAAAATTTAGTCAGTAAAATCTAAATTCTTAATCAAATAAGAAGATTAACACGCTTTCAATGTCCAAATTGGTAGAAGATTTACTACTACTATTACTAATAATAATAATTATATTATTATTATTATTATTATTATTATTATTGTTATTATTATTTTATGGGAAAAAATTATTAATGGAATGAGAATTAATTCATTATTATTATATTATCATTTTCTTCGGATCGACGTCAGATTCAATTTCTATTTTCCACGGCCCTTCCATTCCAACGGGCGCCGACTTTTTTACTTGGTTTTTATTTGTCTCGTTCGTCACTCCTCTCTCTGTCTCTCTCCCTCTCTCACATGGCGATCTCTAGGGTTTGGATCTCGGCGGCGCTCCTCGCGCTTCTCGTCTTCAGCCCCGCCCTAGCGGAGGAGAAGGAGACTCCATCTGCTCCCGAGTCGGATGCGGATGCGGAGGTCGAACCTTCGTTCGTCCTCACTCTCGAGCACGCTAACTTCTCCGAGACCATCGCCAAACACCCCTTCATTGTCGTCGAGTTCTACGCCCCATGGTATTCCCATCTCCTCCGTCTCGCCATTTCATTGTAGATCTGTCATAGGAGGACGATTGGGAGCTCTGTCCGAACGTCAATTCCTTGACGAAATGAACTCTTTGTTTCCATTATTTGATATTGGAGCTTCTATTTCGTGTTGGAGTGCTAGCTACCGCGTCTTCTAAATTGTGGATTTGTTGTCTTAGTGTGCGGCAATCTTCTCCACGAACTGATTTAGGCTTTGGGGGCTGTTCTTCTATATCATGCTTGGACACGTTTGTCTGTCATCCAGTTTCGTCCCTCCTTTTAAAGTTTGAATAGGTTCTTATCCGAATGTTACTCATGGCGGATAGTATAGCTGCAATTTTTGTTTTTATATACTCATGGCCGACTTAATCTTAATTCTTCATTTAGAATGTGGCCATTAGGAATTTGTTTACCGTTCATAGAGTTACAAGTAATTAAAGCTTATCCTGAGTGTTAAAAGAATGATTGTATGATTTATCCAAGTAGAAAGAGTACAAATTGGTTGCAAATAGTCATTCATTTTCTTAGAGAATTGTTAGCAGTCTATCATATATCCATCAATTTTTAGTAGCGTTTTTTTAATTGTATAAATGTCATCATCTTCGGTGACAGATAATGCTTCTTACATCAACTTTACCATTACTCAGCTATTGAATAATATTTTATGTTTCCTTGATAGGTGTGGGCACTGCCAGCGGCTTGCTCCTGAGGTAAAATTTTCTGTAACAGAATTAAGGTTACTTGTTGTGACTAGCTTAACACAATGACAATCTCCCTAATACTTTATTAACTCTTATTTGTAGTATGAGAAGGCTGCATCAATGTTGAGTAAAAGTGATCCACCAATTGTTCTAGCTAAGGTTGATGCAAATGATGATGCAAACAAGGAGCTTGCATCAAAATATGAAATCAGGGGCTATCCTACACTAAAGATTTTCAGGAATGGAGGTGATGCCATCGAAGAGTATAAAGGTCCGCGTGAAGCTGATGGAATAGTTGAATACCTGAAGAAACAAGCTGGTCCTGCGTCCTCTGTAATTGGATCTGTAGAAGATGCTGGAAACCTAATCGTTGATAAAAAAATCTACATTGTAAGGAATCAATTTGCTTCTTTGTTATCTATGTAATTCTTTTGGTCCTTATACTGGCAAATCATTGTACAGGTTGGAGTATTTCAAGAATTTTCTGGGGAGAAATTTGAGAATTTTATAAAGGTTGCTGAAAAACTACGTTCAGATTATGACTTTGGACATACCTTAGAAGCTAAATTCCTTCCACGTGGAGATCCAACTGTAAAATTACCAGTTGTCAGGCTCTTCAAGCCCTTTGATGAACTTTTTGTTGATTTTGAGGTACCTTTGCTAGCTTACTTTGTGCTTCAATTTTGCTAAATATGAAACTTTCCTGATATATAAAATGCACTTCCAGTGATTAAATGACATTGGTCTTGTAGGATTTTAATGTGGATGCTCTAGAGAAGTTCATTGAATCCGCAAGTATGCCTGTTGTTGCTACATTTGACAAGGACCCAAGCAATCGCCCTTTCCTGACGAAGTTCTTTAACAGCCGCAATAGCAAAGTAAGGGATAGGAGATTTGCTGTACTTTTATTTGATTAAATATTTAAATTTACTTCTCAATGCAACAAATAAATAGTACTTGGTGAACTATATCCTCGAACTATGCAAGCAATTATCTTTTACTCTTATAGTGAACAGAAGCTATGGGTGCTCTCTCTATATTTTTCATATATGGTTTCCTTGTTCATTTTTGTTCCGAATATTTTGGCATCTTTCTTTTTGTAGGGATGACAATTTTCCCCACGCGTTCATGCCCTGTGGGGAAAACCTAAAACATGTGTGTGTTCAGGGAGTCTCTTGACTCTCTTCGGGTATGAGTTCGGATTCGGGGATTTTTTCAAATCCCTGCAGTTGAATGAGGGGTGGGTATGGGGTTGCTATCCCCATCCCCAAACCCGCCTTGGGGATGATGATGGAGTTTGATCAATTTTGTTTATTAAACCATGGATTATTAATGTTATTATATATGTATGAAAGGTGTTGAAAATTGAAAACATTTTTTGGCCAAGTCAATGGATAATGGGCATTTGAAGTGGGGATTGGGACGGGAATGGGGATTTTATCCCCATGGGGTTGGGGATTCCCTGATTAGACAGAGGGATGGGGGGCGGGGATGGGGATGGCAAATCCTCCCCTCCCCTTCCCCATTGCCATCCATATCTTTTTGTGAAAACCTCAACAAGGTCTTATCCCCATGAAATATTGGGTACTATGTGAATAGTTAAGTTTCTTAACATGTATCCATAAACTATTATGGATTCATCTGCAAATGAATTGAACTGACATTTATCAGTAAACATATATGTTTCGTTATTATAATATTCTTTTGGATACTTAAGTCTGGTAGTCTGTGGAAAATTTGAGGAACATGCTTATTTATTGATTGATAGTGACTTTGGTGTCAAATATTTTGGTAATTATATATTTATGCTTATATTTCTTGTCTTTTGTTCAAATTTGTGGTACATTCTAGATGACATTTCTGTAATTTACAGTGTAATTTAGCTGAAATGCCATGTTTAAATATTCTTTTTAACCATTTAATCGTTAATTTATAACATTTTTCTTTCTTATTATACTTTTATATTTTCTCTTATATTTCACATTTTCATATTTTAACGGAAGCCTTTATTTTTCTTTGGTGGATCTATCTTAATTTTGTATCTTGCTATCAATAGGTTTTGCTTTTTCTCAACTTCACCAGTGAAAACTTCGATGCTTTCAAGTCTAACTTGTATGAGATTGCTGAGAAATATAAAGGGAAAAATTTGAGCTTTTTGATTGGTGATCTTGAAGCTAGTCAGGGTGCCTTCCAGGTCAGTGTTGGTGAACCCTATCTTTATCTACTTTTAGTCTTTGTTTTTCCTGTTGCGTGTTATATGATTCTTCATTGCACGTATAACAGTACTTTGGCCTAAAAGAAGACCAGGTTCCTCTCATCATAATTCAAGAAAATGATGGCAAGAAGTATCTTCAATCCAACCTCAGTCCTGATCAGATTGCCACTTGGATGAAGGATTACATGGTACGCTCAAAATAAATTTTGACATCTTTAATAATTTAGATGATTGATTGTCTCATACTACAACACAACTTGCTCTTTTTTTTTTTTAATTTTAATTTTTTTATTTTTGGCCATCATTTTTAATATTATGAGAATGGATTTGGAGTTTACAGCTCTTTAGTTAGATGGTTTAAGAGTAATGTCTTTGGAATTTAATTTGAAAAATGACACTTTGAATGCTGACCTGGGTGGGGTGCATCATATTGTGAATGAAGTGGGATTGATAGGAGTGGCATAATAAAATAAAAGCCCCAAAGTGGAGGAAGTTTGTGAACTGTCCCACTCCTTCCCAACCTCGTTTTTCCCTTCTTGCTCTACCAACTGAGTTGGACACACCTTTAGGAGTTTGAATCTAATGAAAAAAAAAACAATTCATTGTCTCGTGTCTCTGCAGCCCTATTTAATGAGGATGGAGAAAGGGATTTTAACTATAATGCACTTGGACCCTTCTCACTCTTTAGCAAGAGGGGTGGAAAGATTATTCACTGACATGATATGTACCATTGTCATCCTTTTTTTTTGTTTTGGTAATCCTTGGTATCCAGTGCACCATTGTCATCCTTGATCCAAATCATGGTTGTTGATATCATATCAGTGTCAATAATGGACGTTCAAAAAACTTAGGTATTGGCCGTATTGAATTGATAAAATCAGTGGGATCAGAATCAGTTCAGAAAAAAATCATCAAAAGGAGAATAAATATGAAAAAGAATAAAATTTGTTTAATAAATAAGAGTAAAAACAAGATAACTAGTCAACACCATCCCAATAAATAATTTTAGTATAGGATTATATCACTGACTGCTATTAAAAATTGATGACTTGATCAATAACATTATAATGTAATTGCTAGTATCAAGATATTTAAATTGATTCATTTTTAATATATTAATAGTATGTTGTCATAAAACTTGTAATTGCATATCATATATATTCTTTAATTAAATCTGTAATTATGCATTAATGATTGCTATTTTTTAACAATGTTTACAATTTAATTAATAATGTTAATTCTATATTAATAAATTACTTATTAATTGTTCATGCATTAAAAAGATTAATTAATTAATTAATCACATATTAGTTAACTATCAAGTTATTAATTATTTGTATAGAATTAATAATATCAATAAAACTGACAAATGTTTCCACTTAGACATGTTGTCGATGCCTTTCTCCATGGCTTATTCGATCCTACCCTTACCGGCAGTGCCCCATAACGACAGTGCGCAGTTTGTTTTTTAATGATTTTTGCTAAGCTCCTGGTTATGCCAATAAGATTTTGTCTTTAGGGTTTAGGGGTTGAGTTATAGTAGTAAGTACAACAAAATTTTTAAATCAAAAAAATTTTAGATGCACACGGGGTACACAAGCCACGCACTTCGTGTGCATCTAAATTTTTTTTTTGTTTTAGTAATTTGTGTGAGCTCAATATTATAGCCCAACCCCTAAAAAATCTTATTAACCGAGAGCTTAAAAAAATCAACAAAAAAATAAAATAATATAAATTACGCTGCGCATGCACTACCCGTAAGGGTAGGATCAAATGAACCATTCTTCATTCCTGGACGATATACCCCCACCAACTTCCGTCCATTTGCCTCCACTCTCACTTTTTTCCTCATTCCTGCAGATATTAATAACATATAATAATTAAATAATGGACTGAAACTAAGTTATATAGTTTTATAATAATTGTTAGATAAAACAAATATCAAACGATATTTTATCTAAAATCAATGACACATTGAAAATTTAGATTAAATTAATAATTATTTTATGCATTAGACACTGTTTGAGTGACATGGATCACTGCAGATGCCTCATTCCTCTTTTCCATCAGGTTGTAGTTTCTAATTTCCTTCCATTCTGTCTGATTCATGCTGAAATCGATTTAATTCCTGATTTTTTTTGGTACTCTTGCATACTTCCTCCAAGAATCAATAGCATTGCTTGATATCTCGGCCAAAATTGAATATCTTTGCTGATCCGGATCTAACTTGGATGATCTTTAACAGGATCGGTGGAGTTTACCAACCATGATTTAAATTGAAGACAGGTGTCATTATATTCATTAATATAATTCTCTGATGGTACTTTAAACCGACCACACTAACCTTCCCCTCAAAGGAGATCTTGAGTTATGTAGGACGTTCAATTTCCATACACCATCAATCATGGTTTAAAGTAATAATCTGATGCCAAGGGTCGGGTAACATTAGTGGCCATCATTCTCACTCATTGCAATTGTTGAGTTAGAAAAATGAACACTGTCATTATTATCATTGCTATCCTTTGAAAGACATGGTTATGTTAATACTACTGTTAGATAACACTGGGAATCTTGCACTATATGAGATTGCAAAATCCTTCAAAAGAAGATTTTGGGTTTTTAAGGGTGTTCAATTTTCAAATCACCCATAATGGTTTTTAAAACAGTACCGGGTGGTTGAAAAAAAAAAGATTTGATGCCGGACGTAGCATCTCAAAGCACGGTACATTTTGCTGCCAGTTTGGCATCGTTTGGGAGCTCTCCTGAGACTTTTTCTCTGATGTTCTGGAGTTGGAGTTGCTGCGTGTTCAGGGCAGCATGGAATGAGATTTTAGTCGCTGTAATGGGAGTCTGAAGCTTGAGTGCAAAAAGGTCAAGTGTGGGTGGGTATTAACAATTGTGTAAAATTATGGACTACTACGTCTAAGAGAACACAACATTATTTTGTATGGAGTTACAAACAATATGGCTTTAGGTGGGCTTTAACAATAAAGGGTGTGCCATGAGGTTGAATAGAAACAACACATAGCTCACTTCATTGGGCTTTACATAAAGCTAAACGTAAACGATCTATGTATCCTACCCCAATTAGTTGGGAGATGCAACTTGATAACCAAACAATTCAAATGACATCTACTCATTTTCATTGTCCTTCTATTGGTCAAGAAATCGTTTCTGACATCTGATTTGATGAGAAGGATAAGGGAGTTGCAACAGTCTTATTTTTGTTCTTGTGAATTTTGGTTCCCATCCTAGTCCCATTTATTTCCCGTTTCAACAAATGAAATGAATTTCACCTGAAATGCACATTTAATCACTTAGACTATTTGAATCTGTTTGATAGTCCATTTGTCATCGATTTGTCTGAATGCAGGATGGTAACTTAAAGCCTTATAGAAAGTCTGAGCCAATACCGGAAGTTAACAATGAGCCTGTTAAAATTGTTGTTGCTGAAAATCTGCAGGAAGTTGTTATAAACTCTGGAAAAAATGGTTTGTTCTTTACAAGAACCGCCCTTTTTTTATTTAGCTTGACTGATTGATCCTGTGATTTCTAATTTATGTAGCCTCGTTTTTTAACTTAAAATTCATTTGCTACGTAGACTACTATAAGAACATTGAACTGTTTGTCTTAAGTGTGTATTTGCCTCACAAAATGTACAATCATCATATGATGCCTTAACTTGCTAGCTATAATGTTTAGAAATTATGCAGGAATTGACACAGTTGAACAATTAATGGTTCTGGTTAGACTGACTTGATAATATAAGTAATTGGTGAATTTTGGCTTGAATTTGTATGTCCTCATGAAATGTGCATGCCATGATTTGTTTTTCAAGCTTGGCTAGCCGTAATGCTTAGATCATCTATACTAATTGATAATAAAATTCCAGTGATAATGCACAAAATAAATCCTCACTATGTGTTGTTATATAGCCTTGTATTAAACAAGTTGTTTATTTAATGATAGTGACATTCTATATTGAATCTTTTGTGTTTGTTGAATTTGTCCAGTTTTGCTAGAATTTTATGCACCTTGGTGTGGGCACTGCAAGAAACTAGCGCCTATTTTGGACGAAGTAGCCATCTCATTTGAAAATGATGCAGATGTTGTCATTGCAAAGATGGTAACTTTTTCTTTTAAAATGCTTTTGTAGATGTCCCCATAGGTGTTACAAAGATAGTTTTGATTAACTGTTGCTTTCTGGTTTCTTTTTTGAAGTAATAGTTTGATTGCAAACTAGACGCACATTCATGATTCATTTGTGTGCTAATATTCTAATTTATGATTGATTTTGTATAAGTTACATAATATAAGGCCTTAGCTTTTATTTTAAGCAACTCGTTGGTTCAAACTGTTGTAGATAAATAATCATGTGCAAAAATCACTATATCCAACTTTTCAAAGTTGGATGACTTGCTAGGCCGAAGGATTCTTGTGATAAGCTCCTGTCTAGATTTCTAGACCTAAAATTAGCTTTTTCATTCAAGGTCAGTCTGAAGCGATGACTATAAAATATAGAAGATCTGTTCATTTGAGTGGAGGTTAAGATTGCTTGTGATATATCAATTAGTATGATTCAAGGTGCCTCAACAGAATCTGCAAAGCCACATCTGATTTGTGTTTAGCTTAGTTTATACCTTTACCACTTAAGCTTCTTGCAAAGTTGTGTACAATAGACTTTTCTTGGAATTCACATTGGAGGGAGCTTCCTGTACCGAGTTGCCAAATTAGTTTATACCTTCACCACCTAAGCTTAATCTTGTTCTAATTAGTTTTCTGTTATTCTCCCGTAATTGATGGCACTGGCCAAATATGGAACCTGACAAAGCTTGGTTAATTTTAGTGAATTCATGTTAATTTTTGACTCAAAAATACACACACACACACACAACATATCCTTGCATTTGTTACTCAGTAACTTATTCATGGCATAAACATTGTTATTTATAATTGCTTTTCCCCCACATATTACCAAGTAACTTCTTTTAAACTTTTTCCCCCTTCTGTTCTGTTCATGAAATCTAGGATGCTACAGCAAACGATGTTCCCAGCGAATTCAATGTTCAGGGTTACCCAACGTTGTACTTTTCATCAGCAAGCGGCAAGCTTTCAGTGTTTGAAGGAGATAGAACAGCAGATGGCATCATTAACTTTCTGAAATCAAATAAGGATACAACTAGTCATTCAGACTCAACTGACTCTGTAAAAGTTGAAACTGAATCAACCGACTCTGTAAGAGATGAGCTATGATCAAGGCGGTCAGTCATTCGACCTTGTTACTGAAATCTATCAACTGCTATACTTATTAGTTTGGTCCCATTTTACTGTTTGTTAAAGATTTTGACAAACATCACATCTGTCTGAAGTTTTCTCATTTTCACTTCCCAACTGACTTTTTTGTTTAATTTCTAGTCATATGCACCATCGTGCACCATAGTAGTGCTTTCCCTTGGAAATTCGAGGGAACAAAGTACAAAGTGATGAACAAATTGCACTGGGCAAATTAATCAGCAAGTTTATGTGTTTTATTTACTTTGCTCTTGTAAACTTGCACTGTAATCTCTTTGCATTGACCCCATCCATCAAATGCTATAATTTTTTTTGTTTATTTATTTGTCCTGAGATTCTTTGTCTAATTTAAGAAATACCTCAATGAATTGCTTTCTGATTGACCTTTTTCAGCTTGCAGGAACCTAGGAAGTGTTAACTGCAGAGGGAGGGGAGAATGCAGAACTAGACACAATGTCAATATCTGAAATCTCATATCTGACTAATAAAGGCTTTTGAAAAGCCCTGATTTATCCTTTTCGATTTTGTAGCAGTGTATGTGATGACAGACAGAGTGTTCTAATTAAGTTCCGGAGCTTTTCGAATGGAAAACCATCTTTACCAAGTGGAATTCCAGTTTGTCTCTGTCGTTTCATTTTTTAAAATTTTTTTATCTGTTTTTAATTTTCTTAATTTCCTCATTTATGGTTTTGAACTTTTGATTGCGATCTGTTATTTTTTTTGTCCAATTATGATTGAAATTCTTTATCTTCAGCTGTGTTAATATTTTTTTTTTTTTTCATTTTTTCTAAATTTCTTTATGGACCAAATCTATTTACCCATTATTGATATAAAGCATATAAAAGTTGATCATAACGACCAGACATTATTCAAGTTGCTGGTTGATTGATTGCTGGAGATCAAAAGGTCCGTTGGATTATATTATCATTTAGATTAACTATTTTTGTCTGTTTAATTTTTTTGTATCTTGTTCTCTGTCGAGCTTGAAAATTTTGAACGGGCATTAATGTTGACGCTAGAATTATCGTGGAAATAAATTCTAAAGATAATGACGATGAAAATGGTAGATTTAAATCTCTACGATGCAGAAGATTTGCTTGTGAAAATTTATTATCTCGTGAGATGGGTTTCTACATGGAAATGGACAGATGCGCCAAAAAGAAAAGGCTTCAATGAAAATTGAAGAATTTTGATTATTTTATTTACTATATATATTTTTAAAAGTATTCGATGACATTGAAGATCTTATATTTATATTAAATTTATATATATATTTTTTAATTTTTTATTTTTTTTTAAAATTTTTGAATCTTTTAACTTATTAAGCAATTTTAGTTAAAAGTCTATGACGAGTTCAAAAAGCTCAAGTTTATTTTTAAATTTATATTATTGTATTTTTGGTAATTTGTTGAGGGTATCTATGTTTTATTTCCCCTCCCTCTTAATTTATAGTTCTTTAGGTTATCGAATATTTTTGCTATGAAAAAAGTTACATTTCTAACGCTTAGGACTCTAAACATTACTTCTTGGTGAACTTTGATTTTTTTTTTTCTTTATATTTGAAGCACTTAGGGCGATAAATTACCTTTTGGCCACTTTTGAGCAAAAGTGCCTAATGAATTTTCAAAAAAAAAAACTCTGATTTGTAAACTTGCACCTTTGCACATTTGGGTTTTAAAAAATTCCATACGATTAAGCATGCTTCGACTCTTAAACGTTAAGATATGATCTTTTAAATAGTCGGATTTATTTTCTCAGAATAAATTATTAGATTTATCATTAATTTAATCTTTTTCTCCTAGAAAAAGTTTATTATTATTTTTTGGACTCCCTAAACACTTAAGAAAATTATGAAGAAAAATATCTCTCTCATTTGAATTAGGACAGTTGGACCATTGTATACGCCGTCACTTATTAGCGGAAAATTTTTACGGAGTCGATTACCTGAGTTTATGGATTGTCGTAATAATTTAATATCTAAATTTACGGCTGACCGTTTAGGGTTTAAAATTTATATATATTGTTATTTTTTATTTTTTATAGATGAGACATTTTTATACAGATAGAGATTTTATAAAACCCCACCTTCTCTCCTCTTCTTTTCCCAACGGTAGGACGCAGGTTAGCAATGGGGAGTGGGAAGCGCAGCGATTTCTTCCGAGATGAGGAGGATGATACGCCGCCCAGCTTCGCCCAGATTCCGACAAGCTTCGGACAGGAGCTCAGAGCCTGTCTCCGATGCCGCCTCGTCAAGACCTACGGCCAGGTATTATTTAGGGTTATTTCTCGTGCTCAAATCCTTTATCCTTGCCTAATGCTTCCCTTCTGTTTCCTGCTAATGCTTTCGAGTTTATTGGGGTGTTTAGAGTTCTTGCATTACCATGGATGGTTATCTCTCTCTCTCTCTCTCTCTCTCTCTCTCTCTCTCTCTCTCTCTCTACAATTTCCTTACTATTTTTTTTCGAGCTGTCGATATTTCTATCGTTCTTCGAGCTTTGGGGTTTTGTACTTCTTAAAGTTCTTCGTTAGACTTTAGCTCTTGTGATGACACGTCTTCGGACGATAGATGATGGTAGCCATTATCGTTACTTGACTAATTAAATCAGTGTTTATATATATATATATCTGTTAGCTTCTAGCTAGGGTATTGATGTTGATTCCTTTACTTTGATTCAGTTCAAGGAATCTGGCTGTGAGAATTGCCCCATTTTCGAGATGGACAAGGAACATGACAACATTGTCAGCTGTACGACTCCCAACTTCACTGGGTGAGTCATTGAATTTCCTATCATTATTGTGGATTGTTTTATTTGACGCTTCTTATGCCGCATTCCAAGTACACCCATCCACTTGTGCCAATATCACAATTCACATGTATCATAGGATTACCGCGAAACTAAAATTTAGTTCCGGGTTGATTTTAAAAGTTCAAGTACTAGTTCAATTGCTTGGCTTCAGTTTAATATCTTAAAAATTGCATTCAATCGACCTTCCATGAAGGTTCCCTTTCTCCTTTTGGTAATCATGAGTTTTTGGCTCTAGAAAATCACATAAAAATAGATTGAGCACTAATGTTGAGTAACATTCTAAGGCAAATAACTAAGTTTCAATAAATTATGCATAAAAAATGAAAAAAATTACATAAAGCACCACGATGGTGAGTCAGTGGCAAACTTATTCCCTGTACATATAACATAATATCATGATTAAACTTCACCCCCATGGGCTGGCATAGATGGTTCATGCAAGAGTGTTGCCCGGGGTCGATTCTCGTTGCCCCGCTGGTTGCCTCACCCCCTTGCATGAACTACTATTGTTGGGCAAATCCCCCGTGATTTACCCTCTTCAACGAAGTGTGGGGCCACCTGGAGGGGCTGCCAAGGTGACGGTTTCACCTTTTGCCACATATGATTAAACTTCATCCTGCATTGTAAACATGATAGACCAATATCAACATATCTTGATCTTCCATTTGTGGTGTCTGCATTGGTCTGATTGGAACCTCTCTGAACTAGATGCTGTAATGTTGTCAGATTTGACAATGCTAATCCCAGACAAATGAATCCTCATTGCATATATCCAATACATAATATCATCCGCAACATCATAAATCATATAGATAAATCGTACAAACCTGTTGACATTATTTTTTTAATTTATCAAACATCAACGATCATATTAGATCAAAGATCAAGTATCATACAGGGAAAGGTAACTACCACATTTTATCCAATAATATCTTCAATATCTTTCTTGTGATTGTTTGATATTCACAAGTGTAATATAGATTTGTTGGTTAGTTTTTCATTGAGTTCTCATTTCCATATTAACTTGCAATTATGCAATTACATAACACACATATCTATGAATGGGATTGTTGGCACACATATCTTGTCTGCTAGAGTTCCTGATATTCTGATGTTTTTTTGAATCACATGTAGTGCCAGTTACATGTATTAGACTTATAATCTATTCATTTGAAGAATCACTGACTTAATGATAGATATAATATATACACCCATGCTAATTTCTAACAGTTGCAATTTTGGTAAACATATCAAAGATAAGAAATTATCATTTATGACTCCTATATAGTTAGAGTATTATTAGTTTTTTGGAGACAGTTTATATTATTCAAATTAGTTCGTCCGCAAAATAAATATCTATATCATAAGACTTCATGATTGTTAATATTTACACTCAATGTTTGCTGAACAACAACCTAAAATCCACTAACATCATTTGTATTACATTAATTAAATTTCTGTCAAGTAAATGAAGGAAATTGCCGTGACTCTCGTTAATTCATCCTTTTTCTTGGTCCATCCTTCAGGGTAAACAGAATATTAAAAAGCATATGTTGGGATATTAAAAAAAACATATGTACGGCAGCTGCAGTTGGTGCAATTTGAAATCCATATTTGGGTGATATCCGGAGGCATTATGGTCCAATATTAAAAAAGTTAAAATTATTCATATTGATAGAAATGCTTTATATATTCAAATATATCAAGTATACTAATCAAACAATACAATACAATACATATAAAAAATGGTAACCATAACATGTCAAACAATACAACGAATAACAATCTATGTTAACTAATGCAGAACATTCCGTAATAGTAATATGCATCTAACCGAATACTGGTGAAACAAGTGTTTAAATTAACAATTTGGAAAATATCATAAGTAGGATGTGTATAACTGAATACTTGTGAAACGAATGTTTAAATTAACATGTAGAAGTTATCACACCAATGGCTTAGCTTAACAAACCATTAACAATCACAAGAACTCATCCTTGAAGGAGAGAAGTATAGTAAAAGTCTTTATTATTTGCTAAGAGAGCTGGAGAAATAATAACTAATCTTATTTATTTCATTCGGTTCAACTCAAATTGTTTTGAATGGACCACGCTTTGGTTCATTGGATGTATTGGCTGCATAGATGCACATGTCCACTGCATGAGGCCATGCATACCCACCTGTTGAAGTGATCCTCCATAAATGCTATATGTGATGATGTGATGCGGTCCCCTACCATATACGCTTAGGCAGTTGCTTTGGTTGCTTCTTAAAACAATGTTGGCGATTCTGAATTCAATTTAACTTTTACATGAACATTAACATAACTTTGTAAAGAATAATTGCAGATGGATGCTGTGCATTAGCTTAATCATGAATAAGAGTTTAATATTGTATTATTTTATAGAAATTAACCTATATAATTTGTTTATTTTGTAAATCATACTATTAGAATCTCTATTGGATTAATTGATGGAAATGAAAGATTGGTGGAAATTAGATTTGGTTACAAAGAAAATGCAAGAAATGATCAATTGGCCCAAGAGAAAATTTCATTCATTGACCAGACAACTAATATGCTGCTTACTTGCACAGTAGCGGGAGGAAAAAAATAAAATAAAGTAAATAAGAAGGAATTTAATTCCATTCCATTTATTTCTGCTCAAATTGGGTGGAAATTGAGAAAAATCAAAAACATAAATGATTTGACTTATTTTCTATTCTCTTCACTTAAATTACTTTATTTTGCATGTACTCCCTTCCCTGCATCTAAACTCACTATAACAAATGATTTATGAAGGAGAAGAGCCTACTTGAGATATTTTTAACTTAATCCTTCTTCCACCTCTATTCTTGCACTTTTTACTCACTCTCAGATTCTGTATGAATATGGTATGCAGTGGACCTGCTGGGGATAAAACTGAAAGGATAGAATGAAGAGTACATTTTTAACTTCAGGCACTATGTTTGCCTTGTCAGTAACGTTAACAACAATTGTCAAAATGAATTTTTAAGATTTTTTGTACACGACTATTTCTCCTATTTGTATTTTTGATCTTGTTTCTTGATGTTTTCCTGTTCAAATGACTAGAGTAAATAAACAACAACAACAACCAAACATTATCCCATTAGGTGGGTCGGTTATATGAACCCTTCTACGTCATTGGGCTCTATCCCCCACTGTATCGTCATTTATATTTAAATAAATTTAATCATATTTTATTATTTCTTGATGTTTCATGTTCAAATGACTAGAGTAAATCATGTTTTATAAATTAAAGTAACGTGCATAATCCTATATTTATGCAAAATTGCAGAGGATTTTTTTGTATTTGTATGTAGTTCTGTTTACGTGTTTATTTGGATTGGTCTGTTGTATAAACTAAAATGAAATGTTTGATCTTTTGTTAAATTTAAATCGTAACTGTAATGGTTCATATGACTGCAGGATAATCTCAATGATGGACCCAAGCAGAAGTTGGGTTTCTAGATGGTTGAGAATAGGTGAGTTTGAAGTTTTACTGTTACACCAAGGAAAACTAATACGCAGGTTAATTTCAGATATATGATTATGCTTTTATTAGTTTGTTCCTGCAAACTTTTCATGCTATCTGGAACTCACTTTCATCATTAAGTTTTCACTCATTTATTCATTTGGCAATATGAAATTGCAGACCTGGTATTCGACATGCTTGTAATGCTATTTTTCTTCGCAATCATATTGCACCGCTTGCTAATGATTTTGATGAGCAATCTTCACCTCCACGGGTTGTCACATTTGATGTTTGCTCCAATAAATGTTGGGGTCAATTCCAAGTGGGTGTAAAATACCTTGTTGGATGTCTGTCATACACAGGGTCATTGGCAAAATGTCTTCCGTGATTTACCTGTCTGCATCTTGCTCGAGCGTCGATAATACTGGGCCGTTTGGGATGAGCAATATCACCCTCTTAGGCTCCAATAGATGAGCAATATTAACATATTATTCAAACAATAATTGTTAACCATAACTGGTGAAGCTGAATAATTGTTAACCATAACTGGTGAAGCTGATGTTGTGCCAAGATTTATCCACATTTCACCATGTCCAACAGTTATTGCTTATCCAAGTTCTTGGATGTGTTCTTTAGCAGTATTATCTATATATATTAGTTAGCATATTATCTATATATATTTGTCAATATATCTAATTATAGTTCCGTTTCCTAAGATAGATTCCTAGTTTGAATATATATGTCTCACTCTTCAATAAAGATTATCAATTCTTTTTATTTCAAATAACATGGTATTAGAGCCACTTTGAAATTAAGGATTCGAAATTAGGGATTCCATCTCCACCTTTTTTTACCTCTCACGTACTTTCATCTCTGCAGTGCGTCCCTTTCTCACCATCCCCCATGCGCACATGCCTCCATCGGTCGACCACGACTTCCTTGTTGGCACTCTTTCCTTCCCTCCTTTGTCCGCACACAAAGTCGGTTGCTGCTCATCGTCGCACTGGTCACTGTTGCACCTCCCCTTCCCCGGCTCACAACGCATGGGGTTGCTCTTGTGCTAACCCATTGCCACACCGGACGCCGATTCTCCTGCCACTATGTCTTTGTCTCAGATTCCAATCGTTAAGCATCCA
>JBBPFQ010000044.1:4368955-4387851 GCA_037974815.1 Kaempferia elegans
GAAACTGGCAGCACTACAGTAAGAAACAGTAATTGCCCGTACCTGCGGCTTCTGTGAGAAGCCTATTTATACCCGAAGAAGCTAGGGTTTCTGGAGACAGGTGTCAGTGCTATAGTAATCCTCTCCTTTATTGGGCTTTGGATCACAGTGGGCCGCGCTAATTACGGTGGCCAGGTGTCCTTGCCTGATAGGCTACTTACCTGTCAGGGAATATTCTCTGACAGGCCGTTACGCTACGCGACGAAGCACTTTTGTCTTTTTCTGACGGGTCGGTTGTGTCTGTTGTACAGACTTGCTTAATAGTCTGCTCGGCATGCCGTTGGTGGCATGACAATTCTTGACCTGGATATCTGATCGGCATCTGTCAGGTATTCCGACCCGCTTATAGTGGGTCGGCTCATCTGATCGACCTCCTTCACTAGACGTTTGGGGTGATCTTTAAAATCTCCAATCTGAGTGGATGTTCTGTTCGGACCCATATCCGGTCTACTCGCCTAAGAATGTCCGGACAGATACTTATTCTGCTCGGCTGATCAGCTCGGCTTATCTGCTTGGCTCAAATCCATTCGGACCAACTACACAGTGATCTGTCTAGTTATTTGACTTTGTGACATGGCCTGCTTCTTGACGCGACCCAGACTTCCCATGCTGACCTGGCTCCTATTTTTACCGATCGGATCATTCCTTATCCCCTCGATACAACTGAAGTTGAACTGACAGTATAATTAAAAAGGGACACATGCATACACAAAAAGGACTTTTGGCACTTTTCGTCACAAGGGAGACTTTGAGGGCTTTTAGGGTTTCTAGCTTTCTTCAACCCTAGAGGGACTACCCACTTTCCATTTTTTCCACTTTCAACTTTCGGTATCCTAGATCATGCATCCTACATATTACATTCTCTGCATCAAGCTAGGACGGTTTCTGACTTAAGCGTCGAAGTACCTAAGCCAGAGAAAATTTTCCTTGTTTTTGGTACTAACATGATCATCGTCTGAGTGTGCGCAGACTCTAGGAGGATCTTTGTTGACTGCCTAGGAGGTGCACACGACTCCCTGTGGTGTGTAAGTGCTTTCGAAAGCAACAACGCCATAAAGGCTAAAGTTATTCTAGTTGCTCTCGTTCACTTTGCTTTGTGGTCACTACTTATTCCTTTATTATACATTACCCCTTGTCCCTTTTCCCACTTGGATTTACCACCTATCCATCCCCTACCCTCATCGTCTTCAAGCTCTATCTCTTTTTCTCTACCCAAACTTTTACTACCCTTGATTACCATACCCCACAACCGCCTGGAAGGCTTACTACTTTCCGACCCTGATTTCCGGATGAGATCAGATGCAATTAGGACAACTTAATGAAATTGTGAATAAAAGAACTATATCATTCATATAACTTGCAATTATATTTTATAGTGATTATCTTTCAGAACTTAACATTAATAATTCTTCATTGCACTTGGGTTTTCAATCATGTATCTTATTTTGAATGATTAAACATAACTAGATTGTTATACGATGACAACACATTTATTGAGTTGATCAACTATAATACTCTCAGTAGATGCTCCTTCCTATGATGTTTCAACACTTAATAAACTCTTTAGTAAGATGGAATTATTTGAGTGTATCTTTAGATCTCTGATGAGATTGTGATTCTTTAGCCTGTCCATTGGATTTGTTGTAGTTATAACTTCAGATCTCTGATGAGGGTTGACTTGGTTTTAACTATAGAGGTTAAAAGCCAATGTCATACAAGTCACGTGCATACTATGACATATATGATCGATCCTACATTCCTACCGTCCAAGCATGTCACAATGGTTCCTTGCAACATTGGAACCAATCCCTTCTTGGTTTCTTTTCTACATAAGTAGTATGTCAATGGAAAGCCTCAACAAAGTCAGATATATCCCTTTGAACTCTTATAACTAGTATATAGTTTGCCTTCCCTAGATCGTTTATAGAGAATCTCATTGAGAGTCAAATTTTGATGCATTACAACATTAGGAGTTCATTCCCCATAAGCAAAATGCCATTAATATATAGATCATATTGACGGCTAAATTTTAATAGATTACAACATTCGAATATCATCTCAATAAGCAAAATGCCATCAATATTGATGATGACCTTCAGATGCTGTAGGTCATTCGTTGCATCTGCTATTGGTTCATTGTGAATCAAAGTGCGTCAGTCGGTTGCCTGCGTGACCCTTCCAACGGTCAAGTCGATGAGCTAAAGTGCAAGGCTAGCATGTATATGCGAGAGAGCAAAAGAGTTCGGAGAAGATAAAGAGAGTTGACTTTGTTAGTACACTTTGGCGAGCTGGGGGGGATTAGCTCTTATTGCTTCGTTGATGATGATTTATAGCGGAAACTTGAAGCAATACTAACACGTCCGATTTTAATTGGTATTCACCTTCTTGAAGTGATTAATCCAAGGGTCCACTCCTCCTCACTCATAATACACTATGAAAACCTCCTTCTAGAGGCATAAAAGCCTCGTACAAGCAAATACGAGAAATACAACACAAGAAACAAGGATAAGGAAATAAATACAACAATAAAGGACTTTTGCTCTTGATATCTTGTTGCTATGGATTGCCTCTTGATGTTTGGAAAGTGCAGCGATAGTTATCTCCAAAGAGCTTCAAGAACTGGCGAAATGTCTGGAGAAGAAGAGCTATCTTTGAATCTTCACAAATGTCTTTATACCTTGCGATCTAGGTTCCTAATCAATTAGCCTTACCTTATATCGATTGCCACGTCAGATCCGAGCATAACCAACCGTCTGATCCTCGCAAAGGTTATTTTCTTCGCCTCCCAATCGATCACCTGATTGATTACGGGTCCTCAATCAATGCACTAATCGATAACGATGCCTACGTTCGTCACGAGTTCTCCTTCCAATCGATCACCAAATTGATTGAGAAGCTTCAATCGATCATCTAATTGATTGAGAAGCTCTCTGTTCACTTGTGAATTCCTCCTAATCGATTACTTGATCGATTGGCCCCCTTGTGTCAAAAGCATCATGTCAATCTATTACCTGATTGATTTGAGAGGTCTAAATTGATTGACTAATCGATTCAACATCTTTCTGTGCTCGCGAACTTGACTCTCAATCCATCACTTGATTGATTGAGTTTGGCCAATATATTACTTAATCAATTGGCTCACCCCTAACTTGCCGTACACAAATCTAGGGTTTCCAAGCCTAACATACGGGTTAATCGTGACTTATTGGGATTTCTCCATCAAATGTTTGGTTAACCTTTTAACCAACTTGAACTTTGCCAATTTTGCGTTGGACTTTTGATCACCAAGTGCGGTCCTCCACGACTCACTTGTATTTTCCTCTTGTCTAACCCCAATTAGGACTTTTTTCTTACCAATGTGCGGTCCTCCCTGACTCATTTGGAATTTCCTTTGCCTAACCGCAGTTAGAACTTTTCATTGCCAACGTGCTATCCTCCCTGACCCACTTGGACTTTTCATTTGCCTAACGACAGTTAGGACTTTCCTTCGCCAACATGTGGTCCTCCTTAATCCACTTGGACTTTTCCTTTGCCTAACGGTAGTTAGGACTTTTCTTTGCTAACGAGTGATCCTTCTTAACGCACTTGGACTTTCCCTTTGTCTAACTTCTAGTTAGGACTTTACCTTTGCCTAACTCTCGAGTTAGGACTTTGTCTTATCTAACATCTAGTTAGGACTTTCTAACCAAGTATGCGGTCCTTTTTGACCTACTTGACATTTTCTCACATATCGTCCAAACATATTGTTCAAACATCAAAACTCAAGCTTGAATCTACTCCAACTTAATTAAACTGGTCAACCTTGACCCGGGGACGATTGAACCAATAATCTCTCAACAATTTTTTTTTTTTTTTTTATGTTTGACAATATGTTTAAGTTAGACTAACCTATATTAGCCCAACTCCAACTTCATCCCATGCTCGAAGCATGAATGTGGATTTCTAACTTAAACTACACATTTCCATGTAGTTGGAGTTACTGCATGGAATTTAAACCACTGATGATTTTGAGTGTCATATCAAGACTCATATGTGTTTTTTAAATTTATCTAAGGACGATTTGTAAGATTGGACAATCCACCATCGGAATAGTAGGACCCATCCAACCCTCAATGTTATGGTGCAATAGAAGGACGCTCAGTTGTCACTTAGGTATCCATGGTTTGATTCTTAACTACACATATTTATAAAAAAATTTCTCTAAATAAAATATATAACTAAGAGATATTAGACTTTTAAATTGTTCATCGTTAATACTTCTTGTTTTACCTTATGATCCTGTATAGAAAAAATTACCGTACGAATGGACCAATCGTCCTAGATCCAACCGTATCAGAACTAGTTAATCATAGCAGGAGCCCAAGGCCAATACCTGAACTGACATACATGGGAATATATATAATATGCTATAATAATGTATAATAATAGAACAATAAATCGGTCTATTTTCACAGCAGATGCTGTCTCTATTATTGTATAAATAATCGTATAAAAAAACTAGCGGACGAACCGACCAATCGTCCTAGATTCAACCGTATCAGAACTACTTAATCACAGCAGGACTCAAAGGCCAATACCTGAACTGAAATACATGGGAGACTATATATAATATGCTATAATGTATAATAATAGAACAGGAAATCGGTCTATTTTCACAGCAGATTGCTGTCTCTATTATTGTACAGTCTACCGCTGATGACGGGGCTCCACACCGCAAGCTAATGCCATCTCAACCCACCAAACGCACCACCTCGCCATCGCCCGCGCCACCGGCCGCTGGTGGACAATGGGCAGCCGCCTCCGCCGCCAATCAACTATCTCCGGTGGCTTCTCTCCCCCTTCCGGCGAGGCGGAAGAGGAGGACGGCGGCCTGATCCAATGGCCCTTCGGCCGGCTCGACACCCTCGGCCTGGACGAGCTCAAGGAGACCGCCTACGAGCTCTTCTTCGCCTGCAGCCGCTCCTCCTCCGTGGCCTCCGGAGTGCGCGGAGCGGTTGCTCGTCATTCCATCGACGGGGGAGAACCGGCGGCGAAGGCGGGTGTCTCGGCGTCGACATCGTCGGCAATGAGTCGGGTGAAGGAAGTGCTGGGCCTGAGGGCGAGGTCGGCGGCATCGATCAGGACTACCCTTGCCGCATCAGCAGCGACGTTGCCTCTTCCGGGGAAGACGAAGCAGAGGTCGATGACGTCGGCGGAGATAATGCGGATGCAGATGGGGTTCGAGGAGCAAACCGATTTCCGCCTCAGGAAGATCCTCACGCGCTTTCTCGTTGGCCAGGTAATGCCACCAAGAATGGTCGATGCAGCTTTTGATTCCTGCCCTAAA
The DNA here is from genome assembly GCA_037974815.1 of Kaempferia elegans. NCBI lineage: Eukaryota > Viridiplantae > Streptophyta > Magnoliopsida > Zingiberales > Zingiberaceae > Kaempferia > Kaempferia elegans. Next base: position 4,374,321 of record JBBPFQ010000044.1, read on the forward strand.
TTAGAATTTCCCCCATTTTTTTTTCTTCAACCCCTATTGCATACGATTCATCTTTCCATTCACCAAATGGCCCCCTTTTGGTTTTACAAACCTCTGGTAAGCTGTGGGAAACTGGAACCTCTGACTTTTATGGAAATGAACTTGATGATCATTATGGATGAACGCCAACTCTCTTCCGGAAACCCTGAAATTTGTCATGCATTAGGGTTTGGATGTTTTCCCTAATACAATCTAGTAGCCGGTGCTGCTATGGTTTGCTGAAAACAATCTGTGATGTTAATTATTCTCACATTAATCTTTTCTATTTACAATATAGCTGAAAATTTTCATCTCATGTTTGTTATAAAAAAGGCTACTATGGTTGCTCAACAAATTATTCAACATGATAGCATAATTTTAGCTAGTGAGATCATAGAGACAGGGATTAAACCCTAATTATTCTTGATTTTGATCTAGCTAAGCTATTTTCCTTATCCTTTTCATCAGGTATCCAAGCAAGTGGAAAGCATCATCCTCCCTCTAGAGTTCCTTCGCCATCTGAAGCAAACTGAATTTAGTGATATTCATGAATACCATCGGTGGCAACGTCGTCAGCTTAAAGTCTTGGAAGCAGGACTGCTCTTACACCCGTCGCCCCCTTCTGATCGTCTATACTCTGCAGGGCTTCGTTTCAGAGAGATTCTTACTCTAAGTGAGTTTAGACCTATTGACACTAGCAAGCATTCAGAGGTAATGCGCTCCTTGTGCAATTGTGTCATGGCCTTAGCATGGCGCCACCAGAGTGTTGCTGCAGTGGAAGAGTGTCATTGGGCTGATGGGTTCCCCCTCAATGTACATCTCTACTTGTGTTTGCTTCGGTCCATATTTGATATCAAGGAAGAGACTGTCGTGCTAGAAGAGGTTGATGAGCTGCTCGAACTGATCAAGAGGACATGGACCACCTTGGGAATCAATAAGATGATCCATGAGGTGTGCTTCACTTGGATTTTCTTTGAGCAATACATAATGACTGGGCTAGTGGAACCTGACTTGATGCATGCAACATTGGCAATGTTGGATGAGGTGGCCATTGATGCCATGAAACCTGACAAGGAACCTAGCTACACCAGAGTCTTGATCCCAACCATGACCTCCCTGAAGGTGTGGGCGGAAAAGCAACTCTTGGACTACCATGAGTGCTTTGAGAAAGATGCAGTTACAACAATGGAGAGTGTGCTCTGTTTAGCACTCTCAACTGCAAAGATAATGATTGAGATATCAAGCTATGGAAGCCCAAAAATGATATTTAAGGATTTTAGGAATTTTTCAACCAAAGTCCATGTTGATCAATACATAAGAACTTCATTGAAGAGTGCTTTTACCAAGGTTCGTAACACTATATTCCCCTTGACTAAATTATATGTTCTTCCTCTTATCAACATGTTAGCATTATGGGTTCTTAGTAAAAAAAAAAAGTCCATGAATGGGTCTACTAACATGCTATGCCTAGTGATTACAGTTACATGAAAATGGTAATGGAAAGATTGACAGCATGGTGGTAGAAGTAGATGAGGATCCCAATGATACCCTGATAAATCTGATGGAAGAAATCAAGAAATTAGCCTTGGTGGAGAAGGAGAAGTACAGTCCATTGCTAAAGAGGTGGCATCCCGTTCCAGCTGCAGTTGCTGCAGTGACTCTCCACAGATGTTTTGGTGCTGTTCTGAACCAGCACATGTACAAATTCTCATGCCTAACCAATGAATCAGTGAAAGTTCTACAGGCTGCAGCAAATCTGGAGAGACTGTTGGTTCAAATGGCAATGGAGGATTCAGCCGGGTCCGAAGATGGTGGGAAGGAAATCTTAAGTGAAATCGCCTCATATGGAGTGGATACCATCCTTTTCAACCTTCTAAAGCATTGGGTGGATGATAGACTCAGGATAGGAAGAGAATGTGTCAACAGAGCAAGGGATAGTGAGGTTAGTTCATTGGGCAAGTTTCTTTTTCTAGTACTCATTAGATTCGATAATTTATCGACACTGCTACTGGTTAATCTTTTCATTTAACATACACTTGGCAATGGTAGCAGAGTTGGAATCCTATGTCCAAATCGGAGCCTTATGCAGAGTCTGGGATAGATCTACTGAAGCTAGCCAAAGTGACAGTGGATGAGTTTTTTGAGATCGAAGGAGCGGCAAAAACCGAATTAGCACAAGACCTTGCCGTTGGATTAGATACTCTCTTCAAGGACTACAGTTTGTTCGCTGCATCATGTGGTAAGACAATTATATATTTCTGATGATGAAATGCTTAACGCAGGCAAGAAATACTTAAATATGATCAGCAAGTTAGAAAAAAAAATTCTTGTATTTTGGCTTTAAATGAACTCGGTTCATACTGTTTCTGGTAATTGCCTTAGCATGTTCCTTGCATTATATGTCAAATTCTTAGGTTCGAAGGAGAGCTACGTACTTGCGCATCCTCCATTGACAAGGTGCAACCAAGATTCGAGAGTTGCTCAGTTCTGGAAGAAGGCGGCGGCTCCTTGCAACGCCGGCGTCGTTGCCATCGATCCCAGCAGCTTCCCCATCCCCCGCGCGGCGCACAACTCTGGCGACGCCCATCGCCACACGGCCAGCCGCACCACCCAGCGCCTCTACGTCCGCCTCAATACCCTCCACCACATCCTCGCCCTCCTCCAATCCTTCGAGAAGTCATTCGCCGCCACCTCCTCCTCTTCCCACGTCAGCCACTTCGATGGCGCCCGCTCCTCCATCAACACTGTCATCCTCCACGTGGTCGAGGTCGCTGCCTACCGCCTTATCTTCCTCGACTCCGCCCACGTCTTCTACGACTCTCTCTATCTGGGGAGCGTGGTTGGCGCTCGGATCGACGCGGCCCTGCGCTCGATGACCAACAACATGGCACATCTCGCCACGGTGCTCTCCGAGAGGGCGCTGGCGACGATCCTACCGGTGGTGATGCGGGCAACGCTGGAGGCGTTCCTGATGGTGCTGCTAGCGGGGGGCCCCGGGCGGGCCTTCGCGCGGGGGGACTACGACATGGTGGCCAAGGACCTAGCGTGCCTGAAGCGGCTGTTTTCTCCAGCGTGCGGGGAGGAGGCTGTGTCGGAGGCAGCGGCGATGGCCGACGGGGTGGTGGCGCTGATGGCGATGCCGACGGAGAAGCTAGTGGAGGAGTTCAGCATCGCAGCCTGCGAGGCCAGAGGGCTGGGCCGCTCGCTGGAGAGAGTGCCGATGCCTACAGCGACCGGCAGGTGGCACCGCGCCGACCCCTACACCATGCTTCGCGTGCTCTGTCACAGGAACGACGACGTAGCCAACCGGTTCTTGAAGCGCACCTTCCAGCTTCCGAAGCGGAGGTGAGACGTACGCCTTCGTCATCTGTTAATCTCACTCACACTCAGTGTTGGATTGCATGCAAGCAAGCATGCTTTATTAGGAGATGCTTATTATTCCACTGTTGAAATTGATGCAAAAACGGAGATAGCTGGAGCAGAGAGTAATCCAACGCTGTATGTCAATTTTGATGAGAGATCATCTGGATATAACTACTCCTTAATTTGACGAGCAGATGAAACGAGACTAAATCTGGGATCCAATCTCTAAGGATTGATTGATCATGAATAACAACCACGACTAAGCCAGAATAAGCCCTTTCAGAGTGTGTGTGGAGGCGTCCTAGAAGGTCAATGTTTTTCTATCTTCATTCCAATAATTTTAGAACGTCAGTGTTTGTTAGACTTGAAAAGTGTTTCCATTAGCTGATTAATCCAAATTGATTCATGATCGATTTTCTTCGATTGTGATCGTTTCATCTGATTATGTCTTTAATTGATCCAAATCCATCATGTGATCGAATTTGCTTATATCATCATTCAACTAATTGAACATCATTAGTTGACTTTTTGTGACAACTGTCGACTCTTTAGATAATATCATATTGTTTAATGGTATGGCAATTGAAATGTAGAAGTCAGTTAACTAGTTAGCTAACTCAACTTTAGTTGACTCTCAGGTTGACTGACTATATTAGATGATTGATTATAATTAATGGTTTCTTGACTTGTTAACTTGGACCTCAAAATATATAGATGGACAGAGTTGGTAATTATATAGGTGTTTACTCCAAGTATGGACCTCAAGTATGTATTCCTCTAAGACTTCTTGTGTACTAGAACTTCTTGTTTGCCATCAAGTCTTTCTCTATTGAGTATGTAGTCGATCTTGATTTTTCTCATTTCCTTGAGACTTAGTCTCTGAGTCTTTCTCATCTGACAAGTAACCTATCATCTTTGATCTATTGGACTTGTTCGCAAGCTAACTCTTGTTAGACATCCAAATCTATTAGCACTTGCATGACTTTTATTTTTCCAAATGTCATATTAACCTCGACGCAAAATGGACTTCACTTATTTTGCCAACTCTTATTGGACCTTCATTTCTTCCAAATATTCAATCATCTTTGATCCATCTTGACTCACTAATTGCTCCTGCAATGTAAATATCATATAATTTAAATCTGTAGACTTGACACATAATATGAGTAATTGAAATTGATTACAAGAAAATATTCATCTCTCTTATTTAAATAATTTAACACACACACACCCACATCTCTCTTATTTAAATATTCATCTCTGTTATACACACACGACTTTGTTCATAGAAAGGAAAAAAAAAAAGGAAAAATGATTAGACAATAGCCCGTAATATTTAGCTACCAAAAAAGATACAATTAAAGGAAAGAATTAATTTAAAAGAAAAAGAAATAACTTCATCTTCTTTCAAAATAGAGTGATGTACTGCATATTCCAATGAATATTCTACTCAATATTCCAACCGTCCCTCTCAATCTGGAATGCATTCCTAGCTTGTTTTTCATATTTTCAAACATTGTCTTTTAATTTTTAGTTGGAATGTATATCATGCGAATAATTCCTTTATCAATTTTTTCTTTGATAAAATGACGATCCACTTCTATGTGATTTGTTCAATCATGATGAACTGAATTGTGAGTAATGCTAACAACCTACTGATTATCACAGTAAAATATCATAGGAGTGTGACTAAAGAACATCAATTCTTCCAATAATCTCTGAAGTCATATCCCTTCACATATCTCATGTTTAAGTACTTGAAATTCTACTTCTGCATTGCTTCGAGCCACTACTAGTTATTTTTTACTTCTCCATGTGTTCCTTACTTCTCCATGTCACTAAGTTGCCCCAAACATATGTACAATATCTGAAAGTTGATTTCTTGTCTATAGAGTCACCTGTTGGTGCAAAAAGCACCAGATAATGGCAATAAACCTCTAGGGTATTGATCTTTGACAATATAACAAGGTATAGTCAAATTGATCAAGAGTTGATTCAACAAGACTTGATGTTTGAAAGTGAGTGATCATCTAATCAGGTCAAAGTTGACTATATGACTAGTAAGGAGAAGTCTAGTTAGGACCAGATGACTAGTAGAGGAAGTCCTAACTGAAGGTTAGGTAAGGAAATTTCTAGTGAATGAAGCTAGGAGGTGAAAGTCTAGTGAGAAAAGTTATGCTCTAGTGAGTGAAGTTAGACCCTAGTAAGTGAAGCTGGGTGGCAACAGTCTTAGTAAGTTAAACAAGCAGTGGAAGTTCTAGTGAATGAAGTTAGGTAGTACAAAGGAGTAAGCCTTATGTGGTAAAATCTTGGATGCAATCTAAGAATGAAACCTAGTAGGTTGGGTAGACTTATAGGAGTGTGGCTTGATCCTAAAGGATTGACCCTTAGATGATAGACTTGGAGGAGGAACCTTCAAGCAAAAGGTAAGCCTAGTGGATCAAATAGACTTACAGGATTAAGGCTTAGGTTGCTTGTTTGTTATTGTATGGTTTATTTGCATGAACCTGGAGCTGGAAGCAAAATAGAGAGTAGAAAAATACAAATGGGTGAACCAGACTTGAGTTGGACCGAATCAGACTCAAACAATAGACATAATCAACGGGTTGATAGGCCGACTGGGTTCAATCTAGATTGTTGATTTGTCAGAAATGTTGACATGGAAGATGATGTGGCAAAAGATCTAGTTTATTTTTATGATTTTGATGAGAATAAAGATAAATTCAAATGATGTGGATAAAGATAAGGCTTGATTCAGATAAGAGTTGATCCAGATAAGGATTTGATCCAATTACGACCCCTCTACGTTCAAGATAACTTTTCCACTACTACTCATATGCTCCGTGCTCGAAGAAAAGCGAAAAAATACTAATGGATTTAGAACAAGTAATCCATGGCTTGGTTGTGGTTCCCCCTCTCTTGACGCGTACCGATCCTACACCACGGTCGTGTTCCATTTGGGAAATTGGCGAGGAGTAACACAGAGTGAACCACAACCAAGCCATGGTGCCTACCACGGCTATGGCATGCTAGGTCCTGTTGACAACGCCCCATAATAATTTAAGAAATTTTCTTGTATTTTGAAACTTAGAGCTTATAAAAGAAACTAGGGAACCAATTCAAGGCATCGCAGGATTCTCGTGACAAGAGACACTGAAAGAGAGTCGTCTTCCAAGAGATCTAAGGAGCAAGAGATTTCAGCGGTCAAGGAGCATGTGGAGATCATCCCAAAGCATCGTCGACATATACAAACTAATTTATTCTTGTCTCTTTATTTTGCGTTGTAGAATGCTTTTGGTAATTTCTTTAGCTTGTTTCTCCATTGTGATAGAGTAATCTTCATAATTCTAAGATTAGAGAGTAACCTGACATTAAATATGATAATTATAGTTTGTTATTAATCTCTTTTCTCTTGATTTAGTTATTAGTATGCATATTATGATATTATGCTAATATGTCTTAAGGAACTTTGTCATAAATCTTAGGGTGAGGTCAAAGAATCAAAAAGGTAAACTCCAATTTTGGACCTATTAGAACTAAACTTCAGAGGGGATGTTCACAAAAGTAATTCAAACTCTTTTGAGAATACCATCGACTATCACATAGTGTAAATAGTTTATCTAGTTTGACTACCACAAAAGTAGAGGTCACATTAGGGTAAATGCACCTATATATTCTCGAAAGGGAGCATAAGATATCTTAGGATACATCACCTTCAATCTTGACCAACATTGATCTAAAATATAGATTTACAACTACATTTTCAATGATAGTCATAATGAAATCAAAGTCTTAAAATTGTCTTAAAGAATCAGTTTTCTCCCCATCATTTAATTTCATTTTGTGTGCCAACGAAGGGCGACCGTAGCTCAGACTCAATCCCACGACCAACATGTGACTGCCACAAACCCGATCTTGGCACATATGGCGATTATGCAACTGGAGGGTCCATAACAAATAGAGTCCCAGGACGACGGCCATCCATTACACACATACAATCAGGCTGCTGGGTGCACCCCACGCCACTGCCAAAGTTGCATGACAGATTTCATACTTGCAACAATAAGCAAACTAAGTATAACAGTTCAATTATTATATAATCGAGAGAGAATGGTGTTTATCTAAAAGTATTCAGGAACCAATTTGTTCACTGGGTAAAGTAATATCAAAAGTGATGGGAACGCCCTCGAAGTATGGCATACTTCTTTGTTGGAGCTGCAGGCACTCTTCCTGTCTGGCTGTCGTAGGATCGAAAGTGCTTCCACAGTTAAGAGCCAAACCTTGTTTTATTCGTCCCAATTTCCGGGCATGCAATACTTGCTTTGAGATAACTGGAAGCCGGATTGACTGGTACTCTTCCAAAGCAGAGCCTAAGTTCTCCCATCCCCATTTTTTGAGGCAACAACCCAGGGCTTCTGCGTCCTGAATGGACATGTTGGTGCTTCTCAAGCCATGCGGAGTTGTTGGGTGGGCTGCATCTCCGACTAGCACGACATTGTCCTGGAATAACTTTGGTAGAGGGTCGCTGTCATAAATGATATTGATGAAAGGCTCCTTGGTTTCTTTCATGACCCTAGCAAGCTCAGGAACCCAGACCTTGTCTGCTTCTTCATGCATCATCTCAATCATGGAATCACTCACTTTCACCGTTAGTGAGCTTTCCTGAAAGAATCTAAATCAGTCTAGGAAACATTATTTAGTTCCAAAAAAAATATAAAATTCGGATAACACAATGTGATCAAAGTGAATAAACTTTAAAGGACGATAAACAAGGAATTGAGTAATTGAGTTAGACTCATTACTAGAAGGATTGGCAGATTGAGTAATTTTAAGCAGATTGCATGAATCTAATGACACGTCCTAGTTAAATAGCTAAAATTTACCAACTGACATTTACTACCTTATGCTCAGGTTCTGGGCCATTTATATACCAAAGCCAATTAAGTCTATGGCCTTTCAGTTCATAGAGCACACAATGTGTTGCAAGGGCCAGATCAAAATATAAGCAATCTGCCAGATCTGGATAAGATTGACGAATACCAAGGATGATGTCATCATTTTCTTTGCCTGAAAAATCTAAAATCCCTCTCCAGGCATAGTAGCCGGAATACCTGTCATGATTTGAACAATGTAAGATGAATGTTGATGGAACTAGAGTTGCAGAGACAGACAAGAGTGGCCAAGTAGATCTTAAAAGCATAACCCTGGTTTTCTTATAGTTTTGTCGTCCGAAGAAAGACGAGTGATTGCAATTGCACAAGAAAATAATGCTCACTAGTTTTGATTGCAGAAACCAAAAGGGATAAGGATCTAATTTCAGATAGCTAAATGTGAGTTCATGACAAGTAGATGGGTTAGTAAGCACATGGAGTCAATGTGAAACCATAGGTGCCAAAAAACAATATACCCTTCAATTCATTGCATAGTTTAAAAGCATATAGGCACTGCACCTTCTGAATAGCAGCGATTGGCAATCATATCTCATCAAGTGGCAATGCCATTGAATGAAACTCTGTCACTCTATGCAAATGATGTAGTATACTCTCCCCGACATAGTGCCATTGAAATCCACTTCCTTCTAGCATGACTTCTTTCTTCTTCTTGCTCTCACATGCAAGCAAGTATGACTACTTAAACTAGTATGCCATATGCATACCTATGTCATATCAACACAAGCACAATGGGTTAAACCTCTAAGTCCAGTATCACAATATGTGTTTTGCTAAATAATTAGAGCATAAGTTTATTCCTTCTCTAAGTTTTAAGAGAATATGTTAATGTTGGAGTCGTAAACAGGACACCCCTAACAACTTTACTTGCATTATTTTCCAATTAATTAAATATTTAAATTCTTTTGTGAGTTTTGGTTCTCTATATGAGATTGTTTGATTTTCATGTTGCATCAATTGTATCAAAGTTAAACTTCTAGTACAGTATTTAACACTTTTTGGTATTGTCATGCTCTGTATTCAAAAGCCAATCTACCTATCTCCTTCTCATGTGCAACTCGACAACCCAGATTTGAGCATCACACTCTGTTGTATTTGATACAATCACCTAATTTTGCTTCACTAAGCATCTTTGTCGTTAACTCATAACCGTCAAAGCAACTTTCTCCAATGGACTCATTAACCCCACCTTGTGTTTAGTCAGAGTTGCACCAAACAAGCATCGCTAATAACTATTTCTTCAGAACTACAAGAGAAACTTGGACTCTTCACTGAGAGCGCTTTAGCATCTTCATCTTGCATCATTTATTAGGACTTCTTCAAGACCTAGATATAGACCATTGAAAAATGAAACTTACAAGACACATTATAAAAGGAAATTGCAAAGAAAAGAGATCTCTACTATTCCCCCCAATTGATCAAGACCAAATTGTGACAACTTCAACAATAAAAAAGCTCACGCCACTTGATGGGTAAACCATACTTTTTCTCTTTGAAAATTGCTTTTATTGAATTTAGTTGGTTACTTTAAATTTACTACATTTAATTAGTTTCATATCCTATTTATATATATATTCAAAGAAATCATTATATAGTTAATCACTTTATTTATACTTAATTTAGCCATTATCCATCATTTAAAAAACAAAAACCTAATTTGTATGCAATTTTATTTTATAAGACTCACTAATTATCAATAGCCTTAGATCAACATATTGAGATAAACCAATCACTAATTTGAGAGATATAATATTAGTTGCAAATGTCCAAAAATCAAAACGCAAGAGTGACCTAGATCTAGGAAAACTAACTTGGCCGGCCAAAATTGTTTAATAAAGAAGATCAAATGTGAAAATATTTATTCTTTAGATGAAACCTTGGATAATGATGTCAGGAGGAGTCTTAATGTAATTCCCCTTGATAAGCAAGAATGATGTGGTTTCAAATTAGAAAGATTAAATTTGAAATTTCTAACATAAGTTTTAGTTTTTTAAGAAAAATTATTTTGACACAGTCAAGATAATGTAAGAAAATTTATATTAGTAGGATAAATTGTTTTAGGAATAAGTTATCTATTTACTAGGTATATAAGGGATAGATTATTTCTTGTTTAATTTCTAGAACATTTTGTCAATGTTGGGACTTTTAAAAAAAGATCTAACCGCTTTGTCGGCATTATCTTTCAATTAATGAAATTTTAAACTAATAGTGTGAGTTTTAATTATTAGTGTGAGATTGCTCAATTTTGGTGTTGCATAGGAAATATTTTACATAGAAGAATAAGAAGTTTTAAGAAGATAAAAGCATAATTTATGCATCATTTTTCAGTTTTGACTAAAAAGTAAGCAAACTTCTTATTCTATGAAATAATATACCCAGTCGCTTGTATACAAGGGAGTATGGGTGTCAATTCGGGTGGGTCGGGTCCGATTAAGATTTTTTTAAGTTTCAATCTGAACCCGAAACCCCAACCCGCCCAATCCGATCAACCCGAACTCAACCCGTATAACCCAAAAATTGGATTCAAAATGACCCCCTTTTTTTTTTTTTGCTATTTTCCCTATAATTCTTCATTTTTATCTCAATACTTCATCATTATCATACTCACATTGATATTAGTATATATATAATCATCTTAATTTTCAAAATAAAATTTGATTTAACCAAAAAAAAAATCCGCCAAGTGACTAAACCCTAAATTTAGGTCAAATGGGGTCAACCCGAGTTCGACCCGACCTAACCCGGAAATCATTAACCCGAAAACCCTCCAACCCGAACCTGAAAATTTCTAACCCGAACATGATTTTTTTCGGGTAACTTCAGGTTGGCTCATAGGGTCGGATTCATTTTTGACACCTTATACAAGCATTAATACTATAGGTAGTAAAGTGATCAGCTACAATCAAAAATGAATATGCATCTAGATTGTGTAATTCCACACTTGGACCGGGGAGAACAACAAAGAAACTATCTTATCACTTCAAAAACAAAAGGTAACATGAAATGTAGATATAAGAAGATTCTAACATTCTGTATTTAAATTATAAACGATAACAAATATACTCTATTGGCATCAGAGTATCAGACTAATGATTGGTAACTGAAACATAGAGCAAACTGTAGTTAACTTGAAATCAAAGGATAACATAACTAGGAGGTTAGTGAAGCGAACAAAGCTAGTGTTCCTTGGTTCCAAGTCACATACCTTAACTTTGAGTTAGGGAAAAGTTGACGACGGATGGAGGACAGACAGCCGTCGGCGGCTACAACCAGATCGCTAGCAATCCCAATAATCTCATCAGTACGAAGCACTCTGGCTTTAGTGACCACGGAAGATCGGCCATCTGAAACCTCAAAGGACATAAATTGGTGGCCCCAGAGGACGGTGCCCGGCGGCAGCGTACGGAGTAAGATGGAGTGAAGATCTGCCCAATGGGATGCTCTGAAATCGAAATCCTCGTCCCTCGTCAGGGTTCGGCTATCCTTCGTCCCACTATCAGTCAGGCGATTCTGCATCACACAAAGTAAAATGGGTAAATATTCGAGGACGGGTTGGAAGAGTAACGAAGAACGAGAGGGGAACTGCGAGCGAACGAGATCGACGGAGAGGGGGGAGGTGACATCTTGGAGGAGGTGGGGGTCGGAGATCCATCGGCTAAGGAGGCAAAGGGACTGAGGATCGAGGCAGAGGCCTGCTCCGGTGGGACTCCCATCAGGCGGTGAGGCCGATTTCTCGAAGACGGTGACTCGCCAGCCGGCGGAGATGAGGGCGTGTGCGCAGGACAACCCAGCGATGCTTCCGCCCACCACCACCGCCTGCGGCTTTGGCGCCTCCATCCTCGGATTTACCGGCCCGATAGCCGCCGCCCTGGAATGGATGACTCTTTCCGGCCATCGGATGAAACATTTTTAAAAGGGCAGAAAATCGAAAAGGCATTGGAAAATTAGAAAGGTAGGAAATTAAAAGAACATCTCTAATTATTTATATATAATTTAAAATAATAATTTTAACATTATCAAAATAATATTTTACTAATAATTTAAAATATAAAAAATACATATATTTTTATTTTTAGTGTAAGGAAAAAAATAAATCACCATTAACACTAAAGGAGAAAGAAATTAAAGATAATTTTAAATTAACACTTCAATAATAAAAGGAAATAAATTGAAAAATAAAGTGGTGGCAATAATTAAATATTTGATTTATTTGTTATTTGGTAATTATTACTTTCTATTTAAGTAATTAATAGAGAATTCATCATAATCACTAATAAATTAGTATTATTATTTTCTTATTTGTTATTGAATAGAGTTTATGAAAGGAGTCTAGAGTCTAGAGTCGTATAGTTTAATCATTTTGAATTAACTGAATTTTTCTTTTTTCTTTTTTATGTGAGAGTTTACTTCTCTATGTGAGGATCATGTTTGCTCATGGCTTTAGCCACATCTATTGTTTAATCGATGCTAGATGTGACTTTGTGGGAGACGAGCTTAAGACCCTCCAATCAGAAGTGGAAGACTTAGAACGAAAAATTCATAGAGTATCCAAGATCAATACACTACAAATATAGAGACGAACTAATCACACACAGGTAGAGATGAAACAAATTCTAAATAAAACACATGTCCCAATGTATGTTAGAAACAAATAATATACCATGTGGATTCATCTAAAATAATCAAACATGTGAGTAATTTAATATATATTTGAGCAACTTAACAACTTATGAATGTGGTGTAATCCCAAAGTAGACCATGGGAAAATCCTAATCCAATTCATTAATGGTTTGAGATCTAAAATTCAAAGATAAGTTAAATAGATCTAAAATTCAAAGATTAGTTAATCTATTTGTCCTAACCTCAATCCAAGAGGGACGTCAAAAGGCTGAAAAAGATTGAGCAATTTGTGAAAAACCCCTGCCTTGCGGTTACTAACCCTTTCGACTAATAACACCCCTGCATATAAGACGTCACAATAACCGGACAAACTAATTGGTTTAGCCTGCCTTGGATCTGTCATTCAATAAGTAGAGATGAATACACAAACTTAAAAAAAAAAAAAATAGCAAACTGTAACACTTAATGCTTCAGTTGTCGTGGTAAGAGTAATGTGTCATCCAATTGTCGTAAATGCCTCTTTCCAATCCCACTTCCCAAGTAATGACAAAGAAATTGACCCTCTCGACAAGCCACGTAAA
>JBBPFQ010000044.1:4410140-4422630 GCA_037974815.1 Kaempferia elegans
TCAGGTTGATCTGTGAGAACTAACGATTATGACTGCTACCCTACAATGACCCAAGACTCTCCATGGATTCCCTGCTTGATGCATCTTCCATCGCGTCCTTACCAAAGTGACAATTGATGGTGCAGTTGTAATCCTTTAGAAATTCCATCCATCTCCTCTGGCACAGATTCAACTCTCACTGGGTGAAAATGTACTTCAAACTCTTGTGGCTGATGAAGATATCAAATGTGATCCAATATAGGTAGTGTCTCCAAATCTTATGAGAAAAAATGATGGTTGGCATATTTAGCTCGTGAAGTAGATAATTTCACACATTATCCATCAATCGTATATATGCATAAGACACCACTCATCTGTGTTGCATCAGATCCATCTTCTAAGCCTTAGTTTGCCACATTCCTATAGAGGACAAATCCATCTTTGCTGAAGGGGATGAAAAATATAGGAGAGCTCACTAACTATTGCTTAAGATCCTAAAAGTAGGTTTCACAAACCTCATCATAAACGAGCATGACCTCTTTTCTTCTCAAACAGGTAAAAAGTGAAATAAACTTAGAGGGTTCCTCCGCATATTGTCGGCAGTAGGTAGCTAAAATCAGAAACCTACAGATCTGTCAAACAAACTTAAATGCTACCACTTGGCAACTCGTTAATCTTCTGTGGATTGATAAAAAAGTGCACTACAGAAACTATATACTTAAGGAAACTCATTAAAGATAGAACGCATTCTAAACTTTGTGGAGAAACCCTCTCCACAATCTCTAGAACCAACCTTCAAACTCCACCACGACCTAGAGTAGGCTAGAACATCATCAATGAAAATAATCAATAAAGACAAAATGCATATTTACTAAACTTTATATTCAACCCCTCTGCAAAATCTCTAGAATCAACCTTCAAGCTCCGGCACAGACCTAGAGTAGACCAGAACATTATCGATGAAGATGATCGTAAACCAGTCTACATGATCCCGGAATACTCTGTTCAGTAGATCCATGAAGGCAGTTGGAGCATTCATAAGCTCAAAAGGTATCGTCTGAAATTAATAATAATCATAATGAGTTCTAAAGGTCGTCTTCTCAATATCTGAGCTTCTCATCCCAAGTTAATGATAAACTGACCAGATCATATCATCTTCGGACATATAAAAATACCCTTCATAATGGTTGAGCGAATCATCTGTGTAGGGAAAAGGATATTTGTTCTTCACAACTAATGCATTCAACTATAATCTATGCAGAGTTTCAAATTTTCATCCTACCTCACAAAGAGGAGAGCACCCCATGAAGGCATGCCTGGCCAAATATATATTTATATAGTTTGTTTAATTTCTTTGATTATATTGAGTTAGTAATTATTTGCATGACTCTTGGTTTCCTTTTTATCACATTGTCACCAAGTGAGGTGCCTCTTGTAGAGTGGAAATTACACCCTAGGGTGTGCCAATTTTACTTGGTATTAGAGCCCGATTTGCAATTTAAATTCATGGGTTTCCTATTTTTAGAGTTTATTTTTAATTTTTAGTTTACTTGGTACTAGAGCTTGGTTTGAGATTTAAATGTGAGTTTCCTATTTTCTAGGATTTCGTTTTCTATTTTATGATTTTTTTTATACAAGAATTTACACATAAGTGGGGTGTACCTCTAGGGTTATTTTTATTTGTTGTTTTTAAATATTTTCAATCGTAATTATGATTGATACCATGAGTTGGAGCTACCCATGCCCGTGGTCATCATCGTTGTCACACAAGTAGATGTGTGTCTACTGCTTAAGAGTTGATCAAGGCTTGGATGGTCTATCTCAGAGGCATTACCAATAGCTCAGTATAATCCCGGTGCAAGAGTTGATTGTCAATCAAATGCGCAGCCCTGTACAATGGCCTGAGGGTGATCCTTGGAGAGCACTTACAGTCGACTTGACTACCTCCACAAAAGATGTACTTGTGGACAAAATCCATATTCCTTTGCTTGCTAGATTAGCAAAAGATCATTTTACATTCTTCCTCGAAAGCAATGGCCTTTGGGAAACGCATTGAGTACACCTTCAAGTATATGTCGTGTTTAGATGCAAAGGTGGGATTAGCCACCCTACCATTTCAGTAGGCAGGACATTATAGAAAAGACCATCTTATCAAATTAAATTACCTCTTGGAAGTTATTTGTAGAGGCGTTTGAGAGACACTATTATCCTACAATATTTTATTTTGCTTGACTTCAAGAATGCATGAATCCCATACAGAGTATAAAAAGTGTGATGGAATATAATGAGGCCGACTTGATGAATTTTACCCGCATATGGTAGCTAGGTACTATGACCATATGCTTCACTTTACGCATGGATTTGCAAAATACATTCGGATTAGGGTCTGAATTTCCTAAGGGTACCTACCGTGAGGCCCTACAACAAGCCTTTTTTTATTGAGATGACTTAACAATAGGCCTTCCAAGAGACGGAGCTAGTCCAGACAGGTCGACATGGACTGGAGATTTGCTAGTGGAAGTTCAGGTAGGTCAGGTTAGTGAGGACTGAGAACCTAATAGATCATGGATGATTGAATGCAAGACAGGTGACGAAAGTCCAATCAAGTCAAGAAGTACATAATGTTTGGCAATAGTGAAGTCTCAACAAGTCAAGGTTGACTAAATGGAAAACAAGGTTGAAATCCCTGAGTGAATTTTAGGCAAGTAAAGTCCCGAAGATGAGGAATCTCTAGGCAAGAAAATCCTAGAAAATATGTCTCCAAATAGTGGAAGTCCTAGCTGATCAAGGTTCGCATGAGATTGGGAAAGGTAAAGTCTTGGTAGGTTGAGGTCAATTGGATCTTGGACAATGAGTGAAGTGCCAGACAGAGTCTTTATGCAAGTGAATTCTTGGTAAGTCAAGGTCAACGTGCACTAGGCATACAAGAAAGTCCCAATTAAGCAAAACTAAACATTTAAATTAAGTAGAATACTAGGAGTAAAACTAAATACACAAAACTTTAACAATTAGAATCGTGTTACAAAATCATCACCTAGGCTAGTTATGCAACTAAAAATATTGTGCAATGGAGAATTGCATAGGGTGCTTATGGCTACATAACCTCCCTTAGGTTAAAGAAAACTCTATCTTATTAAGTTCTACATCATGTTCAAGTTTATATTGATTAGGAAACCAATTTCACTAAATAGGGAATAATAAGCATATCTAATATAGTGTTTAGTTCAATATGTACATTTTCCTTTGTATGGAAGGCATCAATTGGATAATATGCATTGTTAATATCCTGTATATTTTACTATATACATTTCTTATATTCATATACCAAAAAATTATATAGAATTGTATATTGCTTAGGAAGATCATTTTAATTATTAAGTACTAAATGAAAATATTGTTAATGTCGATTGCTTAATTTTTTCAAGTTTACATATTATATAGTAGATGTTAAATCCAGTTTTTTTTCTTGATAGGTGATGCTTTACATTGTTCTGAATATAATTTACGCCATTTTTAAAAAATTACTGTATCACCTGCAAATGCTTCCACTTATCACATACGTGCTATGCACTAGCATAACCACATACTGCATGCATATGCTTTTTCGAGCATTGATATTAATAGAAAACTTGAAGAAATAGTTAATCCAAAAAGGCTTTAAAAGAGTTGACTTGCAATTAAGAGCTTTAGGTATAATGACTCTATTACTCAACTAAAAGGTAAGATTAATGAAGATGTGATTCATAATCATGCTTTCCTGGATGAACAAAGACAAACATATGCACAAGTAGTCTAATAGAGAAGAATGTTGAAATGAGTATTTAGGTTACTAGGAAAAACAGAAGGCAAGAATTTTCTTTTCGGGGGAATTGGATAGATGCAGCATCAACAAATGACTGAAACAAAAACTAAATTAAGATAATATGATTATTTCAAAAAGTCTACAGTTAACTAAGTTGAATCAATTCTACCTATGAAAGGTATCAGATGTGCTAAGTTGCATTGATGATATTGCTTCGCATGATTTAATTTTGGAATAAGATACAAATAATTAACCTCAAATAGTTTTGTTATATGACTTGTTTTTGCAGATGATAAGTGTAGTGAGTACTAGATCATGCAGCCATCCTTATAAGCATGGAATGAAAATCATGAAAGAACAATTCCATTCAAAGTAAATTCCAACCATTTCCAACTGCTTATATCAGCATGGTTTCAATACTGAAGCAATCAGTACATGTCAGTATCTTATATGAGCCAAAGTGTATCAATTTCTCAATCAAAATACAAAATTTTAACTAGAAATATCTGCACTACTGCAAAATCAAATGATATAAATGCTTGAGAATTACCTTCTCTGATGATGACTCCCGGTCACCAGGAAAAACCATAACTTTTGGGCAAGCAGTGTAACCGATATCATGCACCCACACCATTGATCCAAATGTGATCAGTCCCACCATCACATTTTCTGGTAGACGAGCGACAACGTGCAAGATTTCACTTTTGAGTGCTTGAAGCTCGTCCTGCTCGGAGCACAAATCAATCACAAAAACAAATGCTGGCCCCGGAAGCTGCAGCCCATCCAACCTCTCCGATGAAGACAAGGATGGCGCAGAAGAAGTCGAGAATCCAAACACACTGCCCGCATCACGGTTCGCGCGGGGATTCCTGGAAACGTCGTATTCGACAGTGCTGTAGGTGGGGAAGAGCTCCGCGGGTAGTGTGTTCTCCCCGATGCCGGCATAGGAGCGGGGGAAGGGGTTCTTGTGGGAGCAGAAAGGGCAGAACCAGAGAGCGGCGCGGTAGTCGACTCGGGCGTAGGGGTTAAGCGCGGCACGGCAGTCGGCGCAAAGGAGGGGGGCATAAGGGAGGAGGGGTAGGTCGGCGATTGGCATGAGCGGCGTGCACATCACACTGAGAGGGACGACGAGGGCTGCCGCATCGCTCTGCGACAACGGCCAAGAGTTCCATGGCCACCGGAGGCCCTCGATCGACTCCAGCTCAGCGAAGTCCATGGAGTGGCAAGCGGTGGCGGTAGCATCAGAGGGGGCTAGGGTTTAGATACGAGGAAGTACGGCCATGGATTGATCTTGCCGGAATATAATTAAGGAATTTTTCAGAAACATCATAAAGTTTACCCAATTTAATAAATTACCATAAAATTTTAAATTAACGAATCTATCACAACTCAAATTATACTGAATCAATTAATTTATACGAATCTAACTTTTATAAAAAATGTATACATATAAGATGTTAAACGATCGATTAAATATTATTTTTGATTATGTAAAGATTTAAAATTAAAATATATATATATATATGGATAAAATTAAAGAGTTATTAAAAGTGCATTCGTGCTCATTTAATGCAAGTCATTAAATCTCAGCTCTTCAAAATTATTTTTAAGTAAAAATATTTAATAATCGTGTAATATTTAGAACTCCAAAATGAGTGTAATAATAATATATTCCTTAATTCCTTTGACCCTAATCTAAAACTCTAAATATACTCAATTGCCGAATTAAATTAAATTAAATACTAACCCTAATTGTTAAATTAATCCAACAATCTCGATTCCCTCCTCTCTGCGAACTCATCCCCTCGCCACCGACACTGCAGGGAACATCGACGATGCCGCAGGGAACCTCACCGGCCCTCCTCTCTACGCCTCAGCCCTCCGGCAATGTATTCGCCTTCGCACGCAAATATGGTCCCGGTCTTCAAGCGCGGCCAGGGCGCACAATGTGGCGATCTCGACCGTGGCGATGCCCTAAAAGATGGATCTTTAGTCTCGGATCCCGAATGTGATCCGAGGCCTCGATGCCGCCTCGAGAAAGGAAGGAAAAGCAGTTGGCGGCGGCGGCGCTCGGCTCAGAAGGCCCGCCCTCCGTGGTGGCTCGGCAAAGCCTGCCCTAGACAATTCGGGCTTCACTCTCACGGGTAGACGACGACGACGAGAACCCAGACCCATGTTGAGCGGGCTGCAGCCGCGTTGCCGGTGCCTGGCAGCGCGAGCGGCCTGCACTGCTGATGAAATCACTGAGAATTTGAGAGAATCAGGGGCAAACAAAGTCGACAAACAAAACTGAAGGAATGCTGCATCTTTCATTTCCAGAAAGAGGGACAAACAGTTAAACTTTGATCGGCTTCTAAAGCTTCCGGCCCGGAGATGACGCCGGATTATGTTGCTCGTGAACTATTCAGTTCTCAATTTAAAAAAATAAAAAATTATTCGAGTTCGTTGATTAAGTTAACAACGAAGCTCAAACCTAATTTTGAACTAAAAAACATTATCAAGCCGAGCACCAACTTATTAGGCTTACAAACATATTCATTTAGAAGCTTGTAAAAGTATGTGTTAAAAGGTTCACGAACATGATCGTTAAATGGCTCGTGTGTATTAACGATTTAGCTTTTAAACAAGCCATTTTCAAATTGAACTGGAGTTCCTAGGAAAAATGAAACAAGCTCAAACCTCTACTATTCAGCTTTACTATTTACGCATCTACATAGAGGTATGAACAGCACCTTTAACTTGAAATCATAGACCAAATAGGAAAAACGATCATAATCAAAGAATTCATTTTTATTTATTAATTTGATAGTGTTTTACAAGCTAGGTATTGGATTTGAACCTACTCTTAAAATGTCAATATATATTAATTATTCATTTATTATATACTCACTAATCTTATAATAATTCATACCATGATTCTTCATATAAATCTTACTTCAATTTACTGATTAATAATAATAATTTAGATTTAGTTTCAAGTTGATATTTTAAATCAAAATACTTCAATTGAGTTTCATTTTAATTCTCAATAAACGGGTAAATTGAACTGTGGCCAAACCCTACAAACAACAATAAAAGAACTTGCTGAACAACATATAAAGGGCACATAAACAAAAGGCACCTTCACTTCACTATACTTCACTTGTGAGGGCTGCATCTTCCTCTCTTACCTACAAGCACCTTCTTTTCGAGAACCTGGGGGTAGCACTCTCACATAACCTATAAATGAATGTCAGGAATTTACTATTAGTAAAGGAATCAAACCAAGTAGGTTCAAGAGTAATCGACAACTTGAGGTTTCTAATATTCACGAGAAGATGTAGATGAAATAAATAACTAAGCTATGGGAATGTTCAAGAGGACACTTAGCATGAAATAAATGAGATTTTAGATAATTGAGTCTTCTAACAATCCTTTTGAATCAGTCTTACTGGTCAGATTAATGAAATACTAGGTTCTTTCAGTCTATGATGCAGAAATTTATAGCATGCTAGTGTATATAATGATAAATTACCCTTCCCACATGCGCTTTCGCTTTGGAGTGGCATTGCTTGGAGTTTTCAAATCTCCATTGGATGTCCCAGATTCATGGTCACTCGGATGCGCTGAACCATGTCCGTAAAATAACGCCAATGTTTTATTCAAGCTTGGAGATTGAACACTTTCGGTACGGTTTTTGGCATATTCCAGCATTGCAATTCCTGCAGGAAGGATCAGTCGAAGGCTAATAACTAACTTTTTAGAGTATATACTATCAAAAATCATAGTGATCCAGATGCTCATTCACCAAACACTAGCCAATTCAGGTGAGGTTTACCCCTACCGTTAACGATCTGTGCCCTTAGGAGCCACCTCCAAGCATCTAGCGACGCAATGTATGACTCCATTAGTGCATACGAATATCAACAGTGATATAACCGAGTTCACTCAATAGAGAAGGCAGCAGAATATTACCTTAATCTTACTAAGTTGAGAAATAGGGAGTTTGGTGGCAGCAGAACCAAATTTGAGATAACTATGGTTTCCTAATAGATAGAGTGAACTAACACAAATTTTTAGAATCATCAGAGGAAATTGCCCGAGAGTTCGCTGGGAAGGATTGACCCCTGGGTGTCTGTTCTTCGCTAATATGTTCCAAGGGTTGGGTACTTGGGTTGTTCGCAGTGGTGGTACATGTTGACCCTATCATTCAAGCTAAGCGGTAACAAAAGCACTTTAGACAACTCAGCCCAGATCAATTATCCACCTAGGCAAATTATGAAAGGAGGCAACAAGAGGCACTTTAGACTTAACGTCGCTCAATCTCTCCTCTCAATTTATAAGGGTGTGATGGAACTTTCGACGTTGGAGTAGTAGAAGCAAAAGAAGAGGTTAACAAAGCCCAATCTAATTCCCCATTGTTACCAAGCATGGTGCAACAATCGTATATGGAGCAATATGGTTTGCATTGTCAACAGTGTGTGGTTGATATGGCATAGGTAGAGATCTGCAAGTATGCATTGGTTATGACGGAGTTGTACTTTGTGCAATGCTTATACTTACAACTGCATAGTGAGGATCAAATGAGAAACAAGGTTACCACCAACCTCCCCTTCAATGGGTTACCTCTCTCAAAAAATTAACTTCAAAAGGAAGCCCTGTAATACATAATCTAGGAAATACAAATATTAAATTGCATTGTACTTTATAAAATTAATTAGCTATAAGTATAGATTCATCATAAAAATTTGAAACAAATTTAATTTACCTAAAACAAAGGCATAAGACTAGTTATATCTCAAAATTGGACTACATCTATATTAGACTAGACATATTTTGTATGTCTCTGTATCAGACAGAATGTTCTTGTTTCTGTGTGGGATTGTACTTCGTCAAAGTTTTAACCTTTCAAAACTCTAAGCGTGGTTCAATCAATGCTACAATAGCATCCTAAAATTGTGAAGAGTAAGAGTCTGAGATTAAACAATAAACAGAAAGACATCAACAATATAACTTACCCAGACCTCTCAGCATCTTCACATCAAATTTATCAGCCAGATATTTATAGCCAATAGTAGTTGCTCGCCTAATAACTAACTCTTTTAAACTGATAAGAAAATCCTGTCGGACAAAGAGAGAACATCAACATTAATTCCAAAACAAATAACGTTGACAGAATAAGAGATAACAAAAAGGAAATCAAAATAATTGATTCAGTCATAAATGCTCAAATTAAATTACGGTGGCATTAAATATGACAACGCCAAGCTGGGCAATTCATGGAGTGAAACATCAAAACCGTGAAGGACCAAGATTAAGTGGATGAAGTTCAAAAACACTTGATAACTATAGAAAATAGGTACACAAATAGTTAAATTTGTAGATCTTACCAGCTCAATTTCAGAGAGGGTACCAAGCCATTCCGCGTCTCCTCCTGCACCACCACTGACGCCACCATCTGATCGAGGTTCACTATCTTTTTGTGGGGACAGCATAGTAAAAATCTGAAGGAAAATTGAAGAGTATAAACTATTAGATTCAATATCTCATCCCTAGGGCTTTCTGAAAGGCCAGCAGAGTAAGAAAGCAAGAAATTGCAAAGTAAGTAGGGGCACAAGAATGCACTAAACCCTAAAAGGAAGAGGAAAGATATCAAATACTAAATTGTTCAATTATGCACCGGGAAGGAGAAGAGGCAAGGGAGATATAATCGTCGGCTAAATGCATGCAATGCCATGATGCAGAAACCATGAAAACATCGCCACATATATATAAAGCAACTAGACATGACATATCAAAACAAGCATGCTCATCATAGTACAGGGATATAAAGCAATCAATGCATATCAATCAAATATCCCTAATCTGCTACATGTAATGGATGAAAACCAGAGACTGTATAAATATCAGAATTGATCAGCTCAAAGGTCAAAAGGCAAGCTTTAAGCAGAGATAAAGAATACGAGTGGAGTCAAGGTAAATGCAGCAATTATCGAAATATATAGATATAGATCATGCACTAAGATCAAAAGATCTACAACAAACAAGAGTAGAAGAACCCGCTTCAAAATGAAGATCAAATCAGCAGTAGTCACACGTCACGACACCGTCACAAATCAAGGACCTGCATTACATGTGTAATATCTAATTACATATGTTTCAATTAGCTAATCACATATAAAATGGATAGTTAACCCTAGTCAATAAATTAACTTTGATTAATTTCCTTTAATTGATTCCACCAGAATTAACCCAACCCTAACCACATAATTCAAGAGTAGGGGTTTAATCAAATGATCATTTACTCTTTAGTTACCTCACTCCTACATTGGATTATTAACTTATATATTTCATCATCCAATGAGGTTTTAACAAAACTAACACTCCACTATCGGATACACTAGATATCCTCTACAAAGATCGTAGTTCAATCCATTTTAAACAAAATAAGAATTGTTTCCCAACCATAATTTGAAACTAACACATCATACTTTCTGATATCATGATAAATTAGTTTCACCTACAAATTTCAATTTAGGTTTTACATGATAACTTGCAATATCAATTGCACTAATTAATACATGATTCATCAACAATCCATCATTCAAAACCTAAATCAGAAACTAAGATTGAGGATTACCTCTAAGCCGGCCACAAAAGGCGACAAATCACAGATCTATCAATCAACTGCCCACCTTCAGCATCATTCGACACTTTCCCTCATTGCCAACACTAGAAACTAAATCTGTAGTTGCTATCCCAAAAAGAAATAGAAATCCAACCAATACTCCAATAGCAGAACACACAAAATAGTAAATAAACTGGTGTTTACCTCAAATCCGATAGCCTAGGTCACATAATTGATGAGGTGGCTCGAATGAGAGTGATAGTTAGGGGAATTGGCTAGCCAGAAGATCTCACTACTATGAATTGAAGTAGGTAAGGGTGATACTATTGTCCAAATCAGTATGTATGAATCAAATCAGAAAGCGACCTTAGACCTCCCCAAACAGTAACCATCAGGGAGCATACCTGAAATCCAGTAGCGTGAGGAGTGAGTAGTGAGTTTCCCGTTAGTGTGAGGCTAGACTAGAGGAGATCGACAACAGGGAGCCAATGTTTGGATCTAAGAATCAGACCACACTAGACCTAGGGTTGATGGGTAGCTGGCAACGTCAAATCGGAGTTCGTTGCCAGCTTAACTCCTCCTCCCGTGTCCGATGATTCCCCTTACGCGCTCGTGATGATGATCACTGGACTGTCCTCGACAGTCGGAGAAGGGGTCAGAATACCCAACCCAACAATGGCGTGTTTGACGCCCGTGAACTCTCAGGGTTGGCAGCATGTGTTGAGCGGGAGGCAGGAAGGAGAGGTGAGGAGATGAGATGCAAACCTTAGGTTTTTAATAACAAACTTAGGTATTTATATTACTACTGATTCGGACGTTAAGAAGCGAAGGGTATCTGAATAAATTTCTAGATAAGCAGGTCCTGAGATCACCTCAGGCACTCTCGTCCCGAGATCACCTCGGGCGTACAGAGTCTCGAGATCACCTCGGACATGCAGAGTCCCGAGACCACCTCGGGCGTACAAAGTCCTGAGATCACCTCGGGCACCCAAGTCTCGATATAACCTGGGCACCCAAGTCCTGAGACCACCTCGGGCGTACAAAGTCCCTAGATCACCTCAGGCACCCAAGTCCCAAGATCACCTCGGACGTACAGTAGCCGAGAACCCCTCGGCTATAACTGTGGACCATATTATACATATTATAAAAAGTTCATATCCTCCTCTCCCGGGAATTCCAACGAAGATTAATGCTAAAAAGGGAGAGAGATCCTATTATTAAGGAAAATATTTATTATCAATTATTTGATAATAATGATTGAAAAGGCAATTGAGGAAACAAATACAATGAATATTCTCCGTTTATGACACGTTCATAAATTCAGGAACAGTTGTCAGCACACGATCATAAAGGCGTAGATGCCCACGATCAAAGGGGATCTGCACTCGTCTATAAAAGGAACACGAAACCCTAGGTAATCTTCTTCTTCCAAACTTTCCTTCTCGCACATGACTACCTCTCTTTCTAACTTGAGCATCGGAGGGGTTTCCGCTAAAATTCTTCCGGTGGGTTCCTTTAACGCTCGTGTTAATCTCGTAGGCCCCCTACTCTATCTTCCTCATCGTCCTCCACATCATCTCCTTCGGCTGCCTTTTCGACTCCGACCGTCCATGTAGTTCTTCGCCGGAATAAATTTGGCGTTGTCTGTGGGAAATATCAAAAACCAGAAAAGAACATTGCGATGGCGGATTCGAGGAATCAACCGAATCAACAAATAACCGTAACGAAAGAAGAATTGGATGCCATTATCGCTAACGTTGTATCCAGAGCGTTAGAATAAAGGTCGACGACCAGACTCTTTCCTCAAGGGAACCCACCAATGTCAGTCGAAACGCCAAGGGTGGCAACCTCCATGACACGCAGGTCCTCCATCTCACCGCCAAGGGCACCTATGAAGGTTGTGCGAGAGCACCTCCATAGGGAATCTTTGGAAAGAGAACATACTGCATGTTCTAGTACTCCACGGAGGGAAGGGATAGCACTAAATTATCACGCCCCGAGAGAGTTCCGGCAGACGAAAATCCAGCAGAGTCTCCCCTGTACGGGTGACAATATGAATCCATAATACATCTATCTCACACCTCGGCCAACACGGCCGGAAT